>JAQGAP010000054.1:0-88414 GCA_034697805.1 Orchesella bifasciata
CAACTGCTCCACAATCACTGTCTTTCTTTTTTCAGCCAGTGCAACCAGTTGTTGGAAAACGAGATCCCTCTCATTTCTCGCAGTGATCGAGTCACGATCCAAGCCATCCGCAACCTCATCCAGATGCCTTTGAGCCGTCCCATCGACATCCTGCTCTCCGCGCAAAACTGCCAGTTCATGAAAACCTGCCATCATCCTTGCTTCCGTTGCGTTTCGCTCAACGTCTTCCATTTGCTCCGTAAGTACAGCGAACCGATGCTTTAAAGTAGCTAGGTCATCAGCATCATCTTCACCCAATTCCTCAATCGCTATCCCGCGCTCCAATTCGTGGGGTCGAAGATGGAGTAGATGGAGCATCTTCAAAGCTGGAAACAAGACAAGTAACTCTTCGCTGAGTGTCCTTTCTTGAAAATCGTTTGGCGGATAGTGGATTGCAAGCATTTTCAGCTTTGGAATCACAATCCCAGCAGGAAGATGTTGACGTATTTCAATAATCTCCTCATTACTAACAAGGTCTTCCCAACTGACGTCCAAATTTAGTTTCTCAAGAGTGTCTCCACATTTGACAGCAAAGTGGATGATGTGCCGCAGTTCTACCTCGTGTGCTTCATCTAAGCCAGTCACAGACAGTTGTTGCAGCGATGGGGTTTCACTGAGCTGCAGAAACTCTAAACTTGGATCAGAGATTTTGAGCTCCTTCAGCTTTTTAAAAGCAAGATCTGACGTGGTGGCGATTGCAAGCTGGTTGCCTTTCGGCGAAGGGTGAAAATACCGGTGTCCTTTTTGTAGAGGTGGAAGGCATTCAGCTGTGTCCAAACTCAGAGACACAAGCTGATCGGCATATGAAGCCATAAGCCACAAGTACACGATGTTAGCCCCTCGGTCCACAGCTCCGAAACCACTGGACCTGATTTCTAATGTGGTCAGGTTCGGAAGAGGAGGTGCTTGCGCGAGAGTAGGAGCCGCAACTTTTATGAGGCTATTCGGCTGTTTCACATCCACCAACTTCAGCATCTTGAGCTTAGGCAGTGAGCCGAGCATCGCAGCCAGATTATTGATGGGAATGATCTGGTCGTGAAGAGCAAAGGTGGCGAGGTTGCCTCCAAATGTGGACAATAATACTCGCAAAGGCACGGGAATTCGTGGTCGCGGTGTGTCGCGGAAATCCACCATATTTTTGCTTCCTGTCAGAAGAAGAGCGTGGAAGGGGGTCGAGTTTTCACGAAACATTGCTGAATTAGTGTTGATCCAAACGTGGAGTTGGGAGTAGTTACGCTGGCGCTGATCCCCTGCACCAAAGATCTTCATTTCCGGAAAAGCTTGGAAGTCGCCAGAGACAATCCTCTTTGAGATCAGAGAATCCAGAATGTCTTTCCACTGAGGACTAACAAGGCGGTAGCTCAACATACTGTTCCTAGTTTCATTAAGGGTCAGGTGTTCCAAAACGATGGTCACCACCTTAAGTAGTAATAAACATCAACAGTTAAAAACACACCTAAATGATCAATTTCCTTACGTCAAAAACTTAATTGTGAATCCCTTACTTCCGGTGGAAGATCTTCCATGGTTTTTTGAAGTTGTGGAGTTCGATCCTTGTCTTTCTTATCCAAATCCTGGTTCTCCACCGACATTGCCAAATCATTCCGCTTTGACAACGACATAACTAAGAGCCCCTTCGTCTGCTGACCTAACCGCAAAGAAAAAAATTTTCAGTTTATCATAAATTCAAAACTATTACGATACGATTGGCACTCAAAATACCATAACATTACAACTCATTGCTACTCAAACGTACTTTAACAAGCTTCGATCAACTGGAAACAACTTCAACGCGTTTACTGTGGAAAAGATTGCACAACTTGTAACTAAATTCCAATTCTGCGACAACAGGAGTAGAACCGTTAAGCTAAGGTTAATCGCTAAATCCCACAAGAGGAATGAAATGGATTACTCAAGAAACACAAGACAAACTCATCCCGCTTTGTTTTGGCCTTCTCGTTTTCATCGGTGCAAAATGCAGTGGTTGAAATTAGAATGGTCCAGCCACACTGGAATGCCCTCTCGCTCTATGACTCTATTCTGCTAAATGGTGGGTGCACTAGATTCAGAGCAATGTTGCAAGCATGTGCTATATCAATCGAAAGCTAAGCACTAGCTGAATTCAACCGTGGTTTATATATTTCACCCCGATGTGACCTTTGACCTCAATTAAGGTCAAACTACTAAATTTTGAGCAATGAATGCTTGTGCCTAGATAAATCGTTTTTAACCAGTTTTAAGGTCAAAGGTCATGTGACCTTCAGTTTTTTCAAGCGTAAGCGTAATGTGCTTTATCAATGGAAAGCTAAGCACTAGGTGAAGTCAAGCGTGGTACTTATATGTTACTCCGGTGTGATCTTTGACCACAATTAAGGGTAAAAAGCGAAATGTTGAGAAACGTCGTTTTAGAACAGTTTAAGGTCAAATGTCATCTCCTGTCACATTCCTGTTTGCCAGGTTTATTACTATTGCTAGCGTTTACCTTAAAACAAGAGTTATTTTTTTTACCGAGTCCTGTGTTAAGTATGCCTTAGGCTATCGTTTAGAAACAAAAAATAAAGCTAACGACAAGTCGTTCTCAAGATATCGGGCACTTCAGCAGGCAGAAGCCGTATATTCTAGTAACAAGCTACACGTTAATACCGTTTTCCTAATCTTGAAAAATCCTAATTCGACAGATCATGAGTACAAAAGTTCTTTTGAAACCATAGGTTAAAGAAGCGTTCCATTCTCTGGAAATATGAATCGACATTGGGGAAAATTGTAATGGTAGATGGAGTATATACATGTGTGCTATATTTGTCAAATATTCAGCAATTAGATATAACCATTTCAAACCCCACAATCATTATGGTATTACAATTTTGATACGTATGTGATGTGATGTATGTAGTCATCCCATGTTTTTCAGTTTGAGGTTTCCAGTTTTTGTAAATGCTACATGATTACACTCTGGTTGCGAGTTTTTTTTCTCAATAAGTGGCATATAAGACTTTTTCCTGCTGAAGTTTCCACAGTGGTAAATATGTGAGGAGGGAGAGTATAATGGAGGATTATTATTACTCAGTTCAGGACAGATCTGAAAAGGATAAAAAATGATAACTGTCAAGAAATATGCGTCAGTCTGTGCATGAAATTGATTCCCGACTTAAGCATAATGTCAGAGATGAACATTAAAGAAAAGATATAGGACAGTAGCGTAAGACTACGCAGATAACTATAAAGACGAGGATGAATGCAACAGGCAACAGGTTGCCATTAGCGAAGCCGTAGAAAGCACCGCATTATATGTTTCGTACACATGAGAAGAGCGAGGACAACGGCCACCATCACACATTTAATTTTGCAGCTCCATCGAGCTCCATACATGTTTCAAGAGAGACTGGGGAAGGAGTTCTGAGGAAAGGAAATTGCTGAGCTGGAATAAGTATTCCATCAAGCAGATTTTTTCACGGAAATTGTAAGGCAAGATGATTACAGCGTTTATGACAGCCTCACAGTAACCATACATATTCGCTGGGAGATATCACCAGCATGATCACAACTAATCTTTTCCTTCCCCACTCTTTTACTCGCTTGAGTGGTATCGGTGGGTAGAAAGGGATTGTGCGTGTGAAAAATCCAGAGGAGTGTAAAGCTCTAAGCTACAAATTCATAAATAGTAGCGGAGACTCGGATGAGACTCATCCCATCCGTTGCAAGTACCAGGTATTCATGTAGGGACATACACAAGGTCATTTTCTTTGTTGCAACGATGCGATCATGGAGCAGAAGTTCGGTTCTTAAGGATAACAATATCGGAAAATGAATTGTGCTTACTCTGGTTAGACTTGGAACAGAAACTCGAAGCTCCAACTTCATTTCATGGAATATGCTAATATTTGTTCGATATGTGAGGGATACGTACATAGCTTCAAACTCTTGCACCTATTTTTTCAAGCATCTGCATACTTAATTATGTGAAATACTACCATTGTGTTCTGCTGAATTCCAGCATTTTATCCAAGTGTTTGATAAATTTATCGTTTTGTTAGGTTCCTGGAAAAATGAATCCGGGATTTCTTATTATGTAAATTGACAACTTTGAACTGTATGCTGTATGTGCTCATGATATGATCATTCAGTTAAGAATTCAACGAATCTTCAAATTTCGTTACTAAACATGTTTTCCTGTTGTATGTACCTTTCAAGTATATTCTTTGTCATCTTTTAATAACCCTGAAGTATATCGTGCAGGAAAAATTCATCATATTTTTAAAACTGTACTCTAATCGGATTTATATGTAATTCAAATTAAATAAAGACGAATGGATCTGGCAATTTTATAAGCCTCGCAGTAAGCGAACAACTACCATTTTCTAAGTATGTTGGCCTACCATCCAGTAGTTTTTAAGTCGTAATATGTTTGCGTAGGCTTCTTTGTTATTGATGTTATTATTTGATTTGTATTTTCCGTAACTGCAAACAACTAGAAGGTTCCTCCTGTTGGAGGAAATCCTACTCATCTCATTAGGAGTTTGGAAACATCATGTTTAAATTAAAGAATATGATTTAGTTTTGAGAGTTCTGCTTGTGAATGTGTTTAATGTCTGCCAAATTCGTGACAGGAACTTGCTGTAGTTTATACAGCAGCAGTTGAATGGCTGATGATTTCATTCCAATATTTTCCATTTTGTTCGGTTGTCATCTTGTCAAGTTTTGCGTTCTACAGCCAGCACAAAATGCAAATATATACTTATGAATGAGTCTCCGAAGGGTATGTACAGGTCATAAAATATGTAGCATATTATTGAAAAAATCTAACTCATGTCTGATAAAATCATGGTCTGTTAAAATTTGACTTACGCCGAGCATTCAGATTAGTTTCATGCATTTAGCTCTGCCTTATTGTATAAATAAATTCAATAAACTTAAAAATGGAATTGAGATTTTAAAACACGAGCGACCAACTAATTGCAAATACTGCTTATGCGCCTCTACAAAATGATTGCATGCACGAAGATAAGATCTGAATGCATTTTCACTTCATTTGTTTGTCGTTTTTTTTTCTTTCTGAGTTTGTTCCTTCGTTTTAGATGATGTCAATGCTCCTATTGTGTTGGCGCATGAAGTAAATTCAAGGACCCGTCTCTTAAAATGACTTTTTGTTCTCCGTTGCTCTCCTCCACTCCACACGCTCATGCAATGTAAAAAAATTATGTATATGTATTAAATTGAGCGTCAAAGTTACTAGCATTCCCTTTTCGTTGGCAGCAACAAAAAAAACAGAGCATCATGCATTATGATAATGTGAGCTTTATAAACAACTGGAGCAACGCTGTTACTTCCCCTTTTCTAGATCACGATATTTTCGTGATGTAGCTATTGGGGATGTTATTATGCTACAACTCTCATTTCGACAGAGAAATCATTTATTTCTTTTCTTGCATGATGTTCACATTAAAGAGGGACAGCAGAACACAATAAAGTAATATAAAGGTAATCCATTTTTTTCGTCTTCAACATTTAATACCTTCCCAACTTTAAAAAACGCCTTCTACACGGTGTACTTTATCAGTAAGTTTCAGTATTGTTAAGATGTCTAGCTCAACCACAACGTGAGTATATATTACGCGTTCCTATATGAATGTAAAGAGTATTTCCATTCACATCAATCCAATATAACTCGTCCTTTCAGACTTCGTAACTTTGACTCCTGACACAGGTGTAGTATAAGTATATTTGAGTGCTTTCTGCTACATCCTGGTGTATATACTATACAATACCTGTGATATGAGACAGATTGGCCCGAAAATTATCCATGATCATCGTGATAATATCTTAACCATCCAGAGCATTTTTCATGAGACGTCCGGTACACAAATGCATTGTTCAGAGGAATGAGTGTACCCACTGTTCTCTTTTACGGCATGTGTGCATGGAAGATTGCTACATAGTCGTCTATGCTTGTCTTGTATGTCATTAAGATTACTCATTCTTCCCATTAAGTGATATTTCACAAGCGTACATTTGACAAGTCTTCACATGCAGTTTTAAGACGATGAAAAAAGGAGACTGGTTGTGAGATCGTTACAAGTGCTTACAGGTGAACCAATTCAAAGACACGCAAATTGCTGACTGTTTTCGTATTTTAAAACTTGCATAATCATGTAACTGTATTTATAATGGATGTATACAATAAAATTAGCTTTTTGAATGCTAAATTGAAAGTAAATGATTACATACTTATCTAATAAACGAAAAACATGATGGTATTGGGGAAAACGTAGTAAATGGAAGCGTCAGAATCAAAGAAATCAGATTTAAAATATAAAACACGCTTGCCGACCCGGATTTTTAGTAGCATAAACCTTTCAGACTCAAAAAAACATTGCTCTCTTTCTCGACGTAAAACTTTAATAGCTTCATGGATTGATATATAACGAAGCTAATGATTCACATTTCTGTTAACGCTCCAGACGTAAAATTAGAAAATATGAGGATTCTCAAAAAGATGGAATATGGTTTTCGATGTAAAAAAAATCTTTAATTTTCATGTGCACTCATGTATAACTTATAGCTAGCTAACTTGTTTTGAGGAGCAAACAACTGCTCATAACAAATCCAAAATGTGCAGAGAATTAATGCCAATAATAATGGTAGAAATGAATATGGAGGTGCAAACTTGATTCAATATTTGATTTTGAAGCGAAGCTGTTGTTTTGATTTTATCCATTTACCAAATATGCAATTATCTCTGTATCCGATGTGATCGTCTTATTACTAAATAGGAAAATTACGTTAATACATATGATTTCCTTCAAAACCCGTGTGATTATGGGCAAGATTGATAGGACTGACAGACATTAAAACAAGAAACGAAATGTTAAAAGCATGATCGTGGGTCGTTTGATACAAGCAAATTAAACCGCGTGTAATCGTTTGATCTTAAACACATTTTCGCTGTCAAGGTTAACGGATTAGACTCCACCTTCTCCACACGCTGATGGAACAGTTTTCCTGCCTGTGGTGGCAAGTAAAAATTGCATGTAATGTGGCATGCAGTCACGTCCTCACAAATTAAGTGGAGTATAGAAGCTCGAATAATATCTGGAGCAAAATATAAGGCATCGAGATGGTAAGTACTAGGTGTCTTTAAACGTTGTAAAAGATCACCCACCATGCATGCATCTCCTCCCGTGATTTCTTACTTGTCTGCAAAGGAACTGTGATCGTAGCATTGCTATTACGATTTCACTATGAATGGCTTTGTTTGCATGTCTAATCAAATGCAAATGTATCTGTGCCTATATATTGGCATATGAGACCACTAAATTAAAAATTTCCATGACTCCATTTTAGGTTTAAACTAAATTGGCTCCATATTCCCATTCCATGGATTCCATTGTGTCATACTAGCTCCCAAAACATCATGCCTAAAAGTAAATTAATTTTAGTGTTCATTCGTGTGTGTTTAATTTTTGTTGACATACGGCTTCAACTTCAAAAACGGGTGGTGGCACTACTCCTACTATCTACTGTCATTGTTGCCTTGAGCTTGTGTATCTTTCATCCAATCAGGAGAGAAAAACTTTCTCCGAGCCAAAATTAACTGTTTAGTATTGTCTCATTTTTTAAAAATATACTTGTATGTAAAATTACTATATGAACCTACAGTCCAATGATGCTATGCTAATTTAGGGTCAAACCAAATTAAACAGGATTTTTTTTTGCAAATTAAAATAATTGCATTAATGAAAAGCCCATCATTTGAATTTGTGTTTTCATGCATTAGATCCAATTCCTCTGAAATAGGTGCATGATGTGTGTATTCATACTTGTACACAGTCTGTTGAGGATATGAGATGATTGTATAAATATTTACAAGCTTATATAAATATATCTGGGCAAACGTTATAAGAAGAAACCCTAACTTTTGCGAATTTTCAGGAAAGCTGGGTATTGGCATTTAATGGTATGCAACATATCTAGACTATTTTTAACAACTGAGTTTTCAGTTTCATTCAGATAAGTTATTTAACTGTGTGTATCTTCGAAATGAATCATCTCGAATGTTCAGTGTTTACAGATGAAATTATATGCTTCTATTTAACGATTCATGCTCTTCAGAGTTAGTTAATTAGCGTAAGTAATGTCAAAAATAGTTGCTATGTAAAGTAACGCAAATACTTGAAAAATTGCGTAATATATTCTCTTTAGCAAAATAGTTAGAAATCAGTAGCTGGCAATATGTAAGTTGAAGATTTGCACAATGCATGTGAATTTTCTGTTACAAGATAATGTGTGTAGCTATCGATCTTTCAAATTGCCGTAATTGCTTACTCCTACTCACTGGCACGTTATCCACATTCGGGTGAAAACAAACGCGTTCTTTAAGCAAAGCAGGAGCACAATAAATGAATTTTCATGATATTACAACAGGGAATATTAAAATAAATAAATAGAGAAACGGTGCATACAACACAAAAATGTGTGCATGGAGCATAATATGGACCAATAGGTTGTCAGTACTTATCACAAAACGGGGATAGTTCTTGGCTGACTAACAGACGCAATGACACGGTTTTTGTAGGCAATATGTAATTATGTCTGCCTCCCAGTGGAATTCAATGTAGTGACACATTGTTCACTAGAATATTTCCGGCCGCTCCTCTTCAAGGTAAAAATATCTCTGGGTTTCACTGTTGACTCTGTATTGTCCCACTCTGCTCCTTTTGGATTCAGAATATATTTATTTTGGAAGAATATATTTACAATTAGTGCGTGTGTAGCGGATATGGGGAGTTGTGAAGTGAACGCCAATGCTCAGAAAAAAAGTGTGTCTCACTAAAATTCAGTGTGTACATATACATGAATAAGTAGATAGTTTGAAAAACCTGAGTTGAGTTCACTGTTGCTCTCGGCAATGGTTGTTTACACGAATCAATACTTGTTTGTAACTTTTCTGTAGACTTTTGCAAATAACTTCAAGTTGGAAACATACCGGAAGGAACGTGGATACCGATACGGTATCGTAAACATCCGGTCATTGGAGTAACTTCTGTGAAATTACTACCTAATTTCATCAAAAAATTTTTTTTGCTATATCTAAGTGGGTGGCTAATACACTTTTTCGGGATTGGGGGCAGGAAAATCATTGAATGTTCACTGTAACACGATCATCTTCAAATTTTCAAATTGAATTTATTTCTCGTCTATCAAATTTCAAGCCCGATGAATTGATGCTCTGATGAAGCAATGGCAAATTTAATTTATACATATATCTTTACAGCCTTCTAGCACAGCATTGCGCAACTAAATTCGTGGAACTGGAAATGTAGAATGGAAGGCTGAAATGATTCTTCCGAAAATTCAGGCCAATTTTTCGCTTTGTATAGCTGATCAGATGAGTCTCTACAGATAACTCAATATTCTATCAAATATGGAGTAGTACAGCTACTTGTCATAAATAAGTACCTGCTTAGTTATCTTTTATTCAAATTGAAGTGTACTGAGCTTGTAGCAGACTCAGGATGAACGAACTTTCTTTATACAGATGGCATTTTAAATTTTCAGCTTTAAATCGGAAGTACATGACAACAAACTTTATGAAAACTTTCTTTCACCTGTTCCAAAAACGGTAAACACGCTCTTGCTTGTCTTTTCATTATATTTTTAATACGAGTACAGACATGTGTCCAACTAAACGGAAGTGTTTCTTGATAAAATTAAAGGCCATGTACAGATTGTGTAGGTATTTACCGGATGGGATAAAGTTCATTTTCCCCTGAAGTTCCAGTACATTCTATTTCACAGTACAGTTATTCAGAGTGGATTGCCGAAAGTTAGGATGAATCTGAGTAGTTTTGGAAAAGTAAATTTCCATTTTGATACGCTGGTTAGTCTTTGATCTCAATGTTGCTCATTCATCATGAAACTCTAAAGTTTGTATATAACCCCTGTTGTACTCACTCGGATATCCGACAACTGTAGTAAACTGTTTCGATGCACACTTTCTCTACCTTGCTCTCATGATAATTAAGTATTATTCCAGAAGCAACCAGAGTAGCAAGTAGGAGGCAAACCTGCCAAAAGTCTATTGAATCATTAAATATGTTCGAATGAAAACTTTCTTGTTGGTCTTTCACTTGAGTTAATTTTATGGTGAAATTTTAGATGAGAAAATCCGCATTTTGTAATCGAGATCCTGTGAGCTTAACAACCGCAGTGTACAAAAAAGAGACCATCCTGAAAGTGAAAAGAGGAACATACAATATGTAGGCACACTGACATCAACACGAATGAGGTCAATTTGCCAAGCATGACTGGGAACTCGTTTGCTATTAACAAGCTATTAGATCGCCTTGAAAGGTATTGCAAATCTATGCTGTTATTTCAGTCGACAATTGTCTAGCTATCGATTTGATGAATTGGTACACATTCGCAGTTTCCATTGATTATAATAAAGAAATTGCTTTCACTCTTGCAGAAACTCTAACCTTGGAGTGGGAATTCTCTCTGGAGAACTTCAATTTCAAAGCAATACAGATTTTCCCTAGAAAGCATAGAAGCAAAAATTTCTTCTACTCCCCATTGCGAAAGCTTTCTCTGTCAACCTTTAAAATGTGCAGTGCTTTCCTCAGCATTTCAATTCATCTAACAAAATCATGAATAAATTTTACACTACACGTTACATTACCTGTTTTAATATTGGATTGCATTTTATTGCTGAAATACAAAACGTGTGCTCGCAGCACCAAATTCCAAGAATGCGTGGGTCGACATGAATCATCACATCTAATTTACTTACAGGCCGTGATTTAACGGCATATTATTTTTAAATTAAACGTGTCCATTCGTTAACTACTCATTCTGTAAACAGTTAAACTATTGGCAACCTTGTAATTAGAGAATTAGGGAAGGAAACCCTGGAGTACAAAGTAAGTTCTATTTAATTTTTTGCAATCATATTCATTTACTCTTGAAAATACGTAGAGCAGTGTTGGCAACATAGGTGCAGAATCTTCCGCAGATTGAAAACCTTCCTGTAGCGCATTTACATTATTTCCAGGAGGCCAAAATCTTCCTCTCATTTAACCTGTGTTAGCCCCGAATTTCTTCCTGTAGCATTGCTACAGCGCTACAGATGATTCTGCAGGCCCGGTTTGCAATAAGCAAAACAGCGCTTTTTTTATATTTAAGCAGCCGGTTTGGTTTGCTGCTGAATTGCTTTTTTGCTTCTTTTTTTTCATTTTTGGGTCTTCCCCCATTTTCTGCTTGTATTATGAAAACAGCAAAAAACCAAGCAGCAAATCAGCAATAAAGCAAAATAAGCAAAAAGACATAAATTGTTTCCTAAAAATTCGCTTAATTGCCAACACTGACGTTGAGTATTATGTACATAATAAATGTATTGATTAAGCCATCGTTTTTTGCACAAGAATTCTTTTGAAATTTAGAAAGTAATAAAAATAAACGAATCAAACAGCTTGCCTTCAAAGATTCTGTAATCCAATACATGCGTCTTTACTTTGACTTCACAGAATATTGAAGGTGGTACACATACGATTATTATTATCTAAAACATTTAACTTTATTCTTCAAACTGGAAAGTAAATTGATGCAGAAAGACAGGTGAACATGACACGACATCAAAAATAAATATATAATAAGATGCCACAACATGTGGGAGCAAGTTGACAGCAAAAAGTTAGTTCTACAAACTACTCTTCTGTATGAAGCAATGGTGGTTGAATCTTAAAGTAGTACAGTGATTTCCTAAAATTTGCATAATCTTACTTACGTCATTATATTGGATGACTAAGCTGGAAAAGTGAAAAGTATGAAAAGACGAATTTGCTCATCAAACACAGAAGCCATTTCTTTCGGTTCACTAATATTCATTCTGCAGAATCATACACAAATATGACAACCTCACTTGTTGTAAGCTGTACAGAAGCAAACCGAGTACTGTACTGAACTAAATTCTAATGTGATTCTACGAAGGATGTGGGGAATTGCCACATTCAAGCATTCTGGTCGTTTTCGCTATTGAATTAGAACTTTAAACAATCTCCTGGAGTAAGTATAAATAATAGAATTTTTCTAATTAGCTCAAATTATCTAACGGACAACGAGACAAAACCGTTGTCCTTCCAACTTGCTTGTTTGAAATCCAAAACCAATTTATTCAGGTTTCTTGACTACGTGCACACATCTAATGTGGAGGTATGTATGCATCTGAAAATGATATTCAATGCTGGGTGCAAGCACAAGACCGTTGAGATTTTTATAAACCGACGTTGTGGCCTCCGTGCCAAATAAGGCTGTTGAGCTGAAGCTTAGTGAGTCTTGCGAGACTTGAGAATGTTAGGGAAAACTTTTTATTTTCTACTTTACAAGACGTCTGGTCGGCCTTTGCCTTTTATGTATGTTAAAGCATCGCATTTGCATTATTACCAAAGTGTGTTCCATAATTTCATGTGCCAATGAAAGATTGACCAACTACTGAAAATGGACTCCAATTTTGCTCATCAAGACACCCAAGAAAAGTATGTGCTTTTGTGGAGTTGGGCGAAAAAATGCGTCCCTCAGTTAAAAATGCAGTTGGTAAAAACAAACCTCCAATTGATTTTAGTCCATTGTGAATTCATCCTAATAATGACATTATGAAAATATATACTTTTGTAGGAGCACCGTCTCACGCGTGGGGAATCATATATTATGTAGTTGAAGATAAATAAATTATTTATGGGACCTAAGTGGTAGAACGCTAAAAATATTCTATAAAAGGATGGAAATGAATATAGGGAGCAACAACACTAGGCAGACAGACCCCTTTTTTGTTTGCATGTGCCTACTGCCTACATGTCTCCATCATCCAAATCAACCAAAAAATTTTGACACCAACCAGCAACCAACGAATGTTGGTAGCAAAGAAGATAAATCCCAATTGGTTTCTGTTGTAGCTGAAATTCGCGTAGTAAAGAAGAGTTAACGTGTGCGTGGAAAAATGGAATGCATAAACTTGAATACGTGATGGGTTGCGTACAAGTCATTTTAAACAGAGAAACAGGGCATTTTAAAGTAATAAAAGTAGTTGGAACAGTACAATTATTGTAAAATTGCCATAAAATATGTAGTGACTAGGCAATTTTCATGTTGTATTCGGGTAAACTGTATGAGGTATTTTGACATATAATTTTAATGCATAGTTTACTTTCCGTCTGCACGATGATAAATGACGACCACCAATACTTTGAGTTTGCTCTACAAAATGCATTCAGCTATAAAGATATGCCCTCTGATGATGACTGGGGTTGATGGAAGTAAAATGAAATGAAAATGAGTGTGTTTTTTGTGAAGTTACCAGGGTTTAAGTTCATGTGAGTTTTAAATGAGGGAATGATGTAAAAATGCATTATTGGAAATGAGGTTCAAGTTGGTGGGTTACATGCACATTACATGCATAAATAATGTAACGCATTGCAGGCAAGCTTGTATCCGTACTTAACACATCCATATTATTTATATGTTCTCCCATTAACCGTGCATACATAAGACGAGTAACGTGCCAGAGCTGTGGAGGTTGTTATAATTCCACAGGAGCAACAGCGGTAGCAAAAATGATGAATCTTTTTGAGAAACTGTATTTATCTTACTTGTAATGACATTATGAGTCCTGCCCCCTCTCATACAGTACTTCAATATATTATCTACTTTGCATCTTCAGGTTGCTCGCCCTAGTATGGTACCAGGCGGTTCATTGCTGTCGACGTCGAGCATATTAGCTCCTCTTCTGATCTGTTTGCCCATACTTAATTATTCCAGAAGAGGAGAAGAACTGCATTCTTTTCATCAACCGGACTACATCACCTTAATGTTTATTATTCTTTCTTCAGTGGAGAGCTACAAGAAACAGCGAACGGGTTGAGCTGAAATACTCTCTCACCGCCGTATGGACAGTTTCATCCACTTTTATTTTGATGGTGAGAAACCCATCAGTTCTGGAGAAGTCATTATATTTCAAGAATGTTATGACAAAGGTGATTTACATTCATTTTCATATTGTTTCTCAGCTCTGTGTGCTTTTTACAAATGTTCACATTAATTTAACAAGTGTGACACTTGTTTCCAATGCCCATTTAAAATGAATCTTAAGGAGATTTTAGGAACACGGTGATTCATAAAAGCTAAGCTTCATTTCTACAGCTTATAAACCAAAGTGTCGTTTTAATTCCTTGCAAGCCATCCCAAATAAGGATAAAATAACAGTTATGAGACGTTCCAAAGAGCACCTAGAGAGGTCTGCTATGAGTCACGCCGCTACGCTAATCGTTCACCACAGAGCAAACAAAAATGATTACACCTATACATTGCAAGCAGGGAACATAGTCACCAACCGCAGAGCCATACACCATACGTTCACTTTCATTTAGGTATGTAGGCATCAAACAAGCATCTTTGTGGATTCCTTATAAGCGCTGGTTAATGTCAACTGACTCATATTGCCCGGATGCTGCATATTCATCATATGTGTTTCTCTACGTAAATCAGTTCGACGTTAAAGCAAGTTCTTCATACTCAGGTATTGTGTGACGTCACCGTGAGAGGTGTCACAGTCATACATCGTTTTACCACAATGGTGTGTACTACGTCCTTTGTGGTGGCTCATATGGAAAAAGCAACGTAGAAATCTTATCTAACAAAACACTCACGGCATAATATGTACCCACAACACAAAAACCAAAATGCTTTAAACTAAAAGTGTGGAAAGTGCTTAGGCTCCTGGCTCTTAACAAATGCTTTTTATTTCCACCTAAAGTTTTTGTCTTACATGGCATTTTCGCTTAGATTAGAACAAAAAAAAGTCATGAAGCAATAAATGCATGAATGAGTAATCAATAAACTTAAAAATTTACTACAAGCCAGGAGATTACCAACTGATAAATAAAAGTAAAGTCATGTAGAAGCAATTATACAACAAGTGGCGTTTTTTGATATGACATGCCATTTTTATTTATGCTTGTATGCAAGACCAGACCAGACCAGGCGCAAGTAAGTTTTGCTGAATATTTTTTTATAGTTTGGCCCTCCAGTTTCTAAAACTCCAGAGCTCCTGAACGGGCATTTTGTCATGGATCTGTAGTCGTGTGTATGTTCAAAAATGTGGAGTGGGCCCAAATCGCTTTAGATTATTGTGTGCAACAGTTTATCTGGTCCTCACTAACCATGTTTTTGAATACTTGTTTGGCTGTTGCGGTTACCTTTCCTCGGTTTCTTTTTTACTGCCAAATACGCGCAACCTGCTCTCCAATCGGATAGTGTAACTAGTGAGTTCGCTCGGTTTTTAGTCACTGGAGAACATGATTTGGAGGCAGAATCGGGTTCAAGAATATGCACTTGGCTAGTAATTTATGATACTGTTCGATACAAACAACAACTATCTCTGTATTTCTATTTTCCGATTGATAAATGATATAAAATCGTACATTATCCATCAATTTTATGCATAGATAAGTCCGCAAATGGACTTTGTACCGCATTGCATTACTTACATGGATGCATGTCTGCTCAATATTGCAAGTAATTGCGAATATTCAGTACTAGATTATTATGGAATGTGCATTCCATCAACCAGCAATGGCTTTTACATACGCGATCCAGTTGTCGGCGAAAGAATTCCAAATTACTCTCACGCACATGTGAGATTTTGCAAGTCTCTCTACTCCAGTCGAACCTACATTAGCCCCATTATTCCGCATGAACTGTCGACCCTAGATTCTGTCCAGTTGAAAAAAAATTGTGATCTATGTTAGTCTACACGGATGTTACTCACAAAACTTGTCGAACTATTCGTCGTATGCTCACTATTATGTTACGGTGTACTACCTAAAAGCATCAAGTAGGTTTCTGCAATAGAAAACATTCTTTAGGTCTATAATATGATAGTTATGATAAGGGAAGCAGTCCATAGGCCGAATGATTACCCGGGTTTGTCACTTTTCTTGCTGGAACCATTGCGAATACATTTAGGTATTTATTATTATTTCGTGCCATTAAACAATACCAAACGAAAAATTGAAAAAGTGTCAATTTAAAAAAAATTATAGACTGATGTGAAGTTCCCAATTTGGTTGCTACCCATTCGGGTAGTTACACAGCAAACAGTAACATTTAGTAGTCTTCTCCTCAATGCTACTTAAGGAATATCATAATGTTTGAAAACCAAAATACTACAATAGTAAAATGCAGGTAAAGATTATTGGGTGACGGCATATCATAGCGAATACAATAACAATAATTAAGCCTGTTTATATTCATGTTCTGTCATGTGTAGCTGCTAGTTACGTGACTGCAAGGCGTCAATTACGTAATAAGTAATATTGTTTGACATGTGGAGTTGAGTTAAGTTGTATGGTATCATTCAACTCCATTGATAAAATTATACCTAATTACTATTGTTCCTAATATAACCAATAGAATAATAACTAATTAGTACATTATAGTGACTAATTCTTTTCTAGATTTTGTACTAACACGTAAACATAGACAATTATTTTGCCGGGTGTAGTCAAGAAAATGACTATAATTGAATATTATACAGTAAAGGAATTCTCCAGAGCTACATTTAGATGCATGTGTGCGTTTTTATCTCGTGTACGAATGTTTTGGTGAATGAGATACGTCCATACTGTTGTAACCTTGCATTTTAAGCTTATTTTTCCATCAACTAATAAACGAGTCAATGATTTGTGTCGGTATCATACTCTCACAAAGAGTAGTAGTGATGTGCTCGCTTCGAAATAAATCCAAACCCATGATAACTGCTATTTGATCTAAAATGATATGAATGAAGAGGGAGATAAGAAACCACTTGCGAATGTTTTAATATTTCATTAATGGCCATATCAACCAAATGCCAATACCGTTCAGAAGTTTTGTAAATTATAAAAACACCACTTTGCATTGCGTACCGGCTAAAGGTAAGCAGGACAGCCTTGTTAAATAAATCCCTCTTCGTTTGCGAATACTTTGGTTTATGCTCAATGCTCATGTTATAGTAGTCTTCCCGAAACTCTATAAAAGATAATCTACAATAAAAATATATTGAAAATTGGTAATAACTTGCAGCCTAGTACTGTTTTGATCTGTTTAGAATTTTTAGACGAAAAGTGCATTAAACCGTACAACGCTCAGTTTACCATGGAATTAATATTCATAATCATAATATGATGCACTACAGAATCAGCATAATATCATGTCATTTTCGTGTCTGCTGCTGGGCTGAGCTGAAGAGTGGCATAGGTTTTTACTACTCACTCAGCATACTTCTAGCGAAATGAAATCAAGCTGCATAAAATGCAAAACTAGGTTACTTTATTTAAACTAAGTGCACAAAGAACAACCTTAGGTTACATTACATCATGAACGGATATTCTTTCATCTTCTTGGACAGCACATAAATGGGAAATACCCTTTGAGATTTCGTACATATGTATCATCATCACATTTTGCTATTCTATGCAGCATGCAGCAGTCAGGCATTCCCAAACACTACAGAACTTGTCTTTGAAGAGCGAAGCCATGTGTTTCGAGGACTGCATTCTTCATTGAATTTTGTTCAGTTCAGAAACTCCTCGTCTTCGTCATCCACACGTATGTATCTATGCATGGTTCTTGTCTGTACGCTACCTCTACCTCCCATCTCAAACTTAATTGGTCTCTCTAGTGTCGGTGAAAATGTGTATAAAAGTACGTGTATGTTTCACATTTAATTCCCAGAAGGGAATGAGCACACGATGTTGGTTGACAAAGCAAAGAATACCAATTGTATACATCATCAACGAACGTTCCAATGCCCTCTGCTTGGGTGGATGTTGATTTTAATGCGTACCGACATAAGATTAAAGCTAGAAGTTCATTCCATTTTCAAATTACAAATTAAACCTATAGGGAAGAAATTGCTAATATTCCACCGTGACCACTGAAATCGTGAAAATATTATTTTTTGCATTTGTATTGTATTGCTAGATTACCAAAAGACTCCCCGATATGTAAAATTTAAAAAAGGGTAAAGTGTGAAATAAAGGGGAGGAGAACGTACACCGTAGTGCTAGTTGAATTTACATCGGCCCTCTATCAAAAACGACCTTAGAGGCTTAGTTCTCATTTGATAATAAGCTCTAAAATAGGAATGCAATCACTTTTTATTACTCAAGTGAGAGCCCAACCGTTTTACGAGACTTAAGTCGGCATCGGCACCAGTCATGCTCTTCTAAGAAAATATATCTACCTATTTTATTTGTAAAAGGTATTTTCAAGGCGACGTACTTAAGCTCAAATTTTGAGAAGCGTACATAAGTACATGTACCCACTGTGTATCACACAATGAACCTCTGTGATTGCAAATGATGATACAAACGTCATTTAAAAAAAAACATCAAGGGTTCACATATTCAGATATTTATGTTTAACTGCAAAGAAGGCTGTTCCTAATACTCACTAATTATAAAAGATAAAAAAAACCACCGATTCTCAAACTTCATGAAACTGCATGACGATGTAAAGCCTCCCGTCAATAATATCATTAGTAATATTATGATGCTTTGAGTTTTTTACCTTAGAAATTACAGCTGTGTATCATTTCCCGATGCCTGCTGCATCTCATTTACTTACTCTTGTGTGTAATGTAAGAGCAAAGTTGCACATAAACGTGCAAAGGAAAAGGAGACAGTTTTTGTGCCGACTGTAAATCATCATCCAAATTAAAATCCCCACATCTGCATATTTTATGCATGCAGGTGATCAGCCTGTCAAGTATAACATTGGCGAGATGGTGAACCAACACTTTTTTAAGCCCACAGCTTTGACTTAACTATGATTAGGTATCTGCACTTGACTGTGGATAGTAGTATGCTTCATGTATCATGCTCTAAACTCCGTCTTAGCGTATTGTTTGCCCGTTTTAAGCAACAACTCTGTGAGTATAGACTCAGTATCGTCCCAGAGAATCCACTGACTAAAACCGGTCGTTGTCGAGATTAGTACACATGGTTGAGAACTGGAATATAGTGAAACATGCTCGTTACTAGTGGCTGTGCCGATGATGACGATGATTATCGTGATATTCGCTATGGGTATTATCATATTATCAGACTGGTTCCTATTTCACGTTTGAAGATGCAAAGATGATGACTCGCAAAGTAACCTAGTCTTCCAAATGCCCGTACAACGTATACCTTCTTCACCTGTGCATGGTGATTACGTACATGAAACTACGTGCAAAATGTATGCATGCGAGAATACAGAGTCATGCAATACAATATTTTCTGGGTACATAGGTAAGTTAGCTTTTCCTTCTTTGTCCAAACCGTGTTCAGTTCATGATTCACAAATCTGCACAATGAGAGGATTGCAACTAAAGGGGATAATGGCGTTAACCGTTGCTTCCACGATGACTAGACGCTCTGACACTATGCTAGGGTCAGCCATGCATAAACCATTTTAAAGATGCCCATTTACCAGTGTCTGTTGAATAATAAAAACTTGATTTTGTTACCCAGAGCTAATCTTCTTCACTGACAACGCAGCGACAAGTTATCGTTGATTGTATATCCAATGCTATGTTATGCTATGTTTGTACTTTGTGTAATAACACAAATGCAATAGGTATGTGCGGAGCACACTACAATACAAATTGCCATTCTATTTTACTTAGGCTGCTGATTCTGCAGTACGCGTATTGGCAAATGTTTGCATATTTACTTCCCCTCACAGCTATTTCAAAAGGTACTCACACGTAATATATAATGTAATCTGGCATCTTACTGCCGGTCGTCAAAATTTGTTGGTTGGTCCATCTTCCTTACCTCACTAACCAAATATATTACACAGTGCAATATATCATGATAGGTATTCGTCGCAATGCCTGTCAATGTGTTAGCTCTACGCATCATAATAAAAAAAATTCTTTTGCACACAGTAAAGTAAATGTGAAGATAAGATAGTTGAGTTGATTTGAATAGCCAACTGAAAATCTGAACCGTCCCCTAAACTGACAGTCTTACCACCACCACCATCATGGCATTTTGCATGTAAGGCAAGTTAAGTCAACGTCAACAGTCGGTTGAACAAAAAATAAATGCAAAACAGACAACCACATTTTTTTTTTCAGGCTAAACCTTCATTCCTTCATCATACAATTGCATATTTCTCTGATGGATTTTATCAGCCGATGACACATCTCGTATCGTATCAAATGGTTTGTAACATTTAAAAAAGGAGACCATGCAAAAATTTATCATGCATATTTTTCTGATGTATTGGCTATGATGGTGATGGGTGCTGGGGCTGATGCTGATGCTCACAATCACAATCAGTAGCAGGAATGAAAGAATGATTCATATGATGGCACAGTGTAATAATAACGATGATGATGCTTGGTTAGGTATGGCGCTAAGCTGCAGTGACGTGACGTTTGGTTCTTTTTACAATGATTGAATAAAGTCAGTAGTCCCCACTCTAATCCCTACCAAGGAGACGCTTCATACGCAACATACTCCTATAGCCGCTCATGTATCGACTCCTAAACTACTAATTCATCTGGTACTTTACTACTTACTATCTAATACACACGTGGTTTAGCTGTAAAAGATGTTGTTGCTGCATTACACAAGCAAGTTGTTGCAGTTAGAGTCCACTCCATCCTCGTAGAGAGGTAACTACTTTTAAATGTAATGAAGATGAGAGATGAGCCACCACGTATGTATGCGTAAACCAGGCTGAAGATGTGAGTAGCGGAGTGAACATGTTTTCATTCTTTTGTATTAGCTCAGCTATGCCAATTTAACGACAATGGAGTTTCCGTTTTCTACATTCAACATTCTCAATACTAATGAGCTAGCATAGTCTAGTCACCCATTGTTGAGTTACGTTACTGTACTGCGAAATTTAGATGCGGAGGAGTATGCATTGCCGATGCTGCTTACAATTTGTATGCAAAAACAGATGAAGAGTGCACTGGGTGATGTGATGATGATGACTAACGCACACTATGAATTTAATGTGAAGGAAGAGCGTGGAAAGAAAAAAATGAATGACTAAATGTTGCTCTTTGGTTGATGTAACATTAATCGACAATTTTTGCACCCATGCCATGCCTGCAGTTCATCAAATGACAACACATTGTATGAGGATAAAAAGTGACGGGTTTAAAATTAGGTTTGATCATCGTCGTTAGTTAGTTATGATGATGATGTGATATGATTGCATTACACACAAAGCATTTAAGTACATCCTGAGGTAGAGTATGATACATTTTTGTTCCCTTGATGAAGTCGCATAAATTTTCTCATTAATGGGTTTCAAAGTTAATGTGTGTTTGGAGTGAAAATAAACTTTAAAATAATTATTCAAAGCAAACGACATGACACTTGATATACTCGGTAAGGGTGTACGCCATCCATTTATTTTTACAGGATCCATTTGACGAAAAATGGTAAAGGAATAACAAGAAGTTGAAGTTGGATTTGGGTTTAAGCATCCTTCCTTTACTCACTTCTTGTAAACCATCAACCAACAGTCATAGTCGGGTCGGCTGAGAAGTTGAGGAGAAAAAATATGAACATTGGATTTTGAATGCAGAGAAGTACATAGTATCATGTTGAACATGTTGAATAGGGTAGTACAGCAAGCTAAGCTAGCAGGAGCAAAAATACTTGACAAAACGAACTGACTCTCTGACTGCCTCTGTTAGAGCAGGGTATGCCGTGTAGTCGACAGTCGCCTCATGAATTGCGAGACCAGCAAAGATATATGCTGTTGAGTTTGCTTCCTTCGCTTTCAGTGTTGTTCGAGCCTACGGCGAGTTAAATGCACTTGCTTGCTGTGGATTTTCTGAGTGTGGAACGTATTACTCACACGCCGATACATGAATTTGAAAAGGAAGTTGGTTTCTCTTTGTGTTTGTATAGAAAGTGTATTAATATCCACGAGTGTAAAGGATCGCAGCAACAGTTCTCAATTCTTGCTTTGATTTAATTACGTGGTATTAAAAGATGTTTTCCGCGGATTGTGAAGAAGTGGCGGAGACAAAATGTTGAAGTAGCTTGAGCTACCTGTGGATTTTCAGCTTTGACAGGGTTTAGGGAAGCTCTAGCCCAACTTCTGTAAAAAAAAAAGTTTCATATCTTACTTCACTCCGAAACTTAAACCCCAATAACTGGCTTGGGTGTCTAGGGGATTTTTAAGTATGAATCATTATAACTTAAATTCTTTGAGTGACTCAATTTTTACAAGTGAATACACTAATTCGCCGTGTGCAACGTTGAGCAATATATGATGGAAACGTGTTGAAATGCTGACATCACCAGTTTTACCGGATTTTGCTGTTGTCTTGAATAGTACAGAGTTGAATAAGTGCTCGTTTAATTTTTTAACTAGTTTGATCCTCTGCTAAATGTTCCAGTTGTCACCTTCAATAAGGAATGCAAAAACACTTCAAATCTAACCAAAAATTTATATCAGGATTTGAATTTTACCTTTAAACAAGTGAACCGTACATATGTCGGATAAATTTTTTATACATATACACTAAAACTAGTGCCGGATTTTAAGATCCATAAATTACTGTGCTCTGTCGTGATTGTCAACTGCATATAATTGCTTGACTACGGAGATACTAGCTTTACCCTACATTATCATTGAATTGTGTTTTGTTTTTCCATTAACACCCAAAATTCCGGCATTGTCAAGAATCCAGTATATTAGTGAGCACCACACTATTTGCGAATGGAAGAGGATAACTGAGAAGGATCATCCTTGTTTGCTAACCAATTACAGAAACAAATCTTAGCATGATGCGGAAACGGATTTTGCTCCTCAGTTTTTTATTCATATTCGTTGGATTCATCGAAGGAGGTAAGTGACAGTGCACTCTGTCTGTATACCAATATGTTTGGCAATTGTTTACGCTTTGCAACAGAGCTCCGCTTCAACTTGCTATTTTCCAACAACAAGAAAAGGTAGAGATTTCCTTCCACGCTTGCATATTAGTTCATTGTATGGATGATGTAGAGGAACGAAAACGCAATGCAAGCACAAACGGGCAACGTACTTTGATTAAGCATTTTCTACGTATCCTAATAGCTGTGAAGGATGAAAATACGGCGGATGATGTTTTAAGAAAATATACGCCTGCAGTACATGTTGCAGAACGCATCTAAAACAGCGTTGGTTTTTACACGGAACGAGTATAGAGTGCATGATGCCATGCCGCTTGTTTTGGTATCTATGTATGACAAGGGTAGTTTTTGAGAATTTAATATAGTGAGTTGAAGATACAACCATAGATTTAACACACATGTACATTCATTACACTTTTGGTACCTGGGGACGCTCGTGGAGATAAAAAGCTAATAACACCATTTCAAGCGCTTTCTTGAACGCAAGTAAACTCAAGTCAAATCTTGGTAGTCCGTTGCGTTGTTTGGCCAGAAGAAGAAGGGAACTGAACTGCATTAGTTTTTTCATGCACATATGTACATATAATATGTGATAGATACATGGGTACGTTTTAAAACAATGTTTGCATACATTTTGGAGGAGACATCACACATTTTTCCGCATGATCCGTGTGTGCACCATTATTATAGTTTCGTGTTCAGTTACCAGCAGCCAGAGTCTTGGTATTATAAAGAGAGGGAAGTGAGTGTGCTTAGTGCTTTTTAAATTAAGTAGAAATATTGAATGGAGGTAGTCATTGTGGAGCAGAAGCAGAGCAACCGTCAAGGGTAGAAAAAGAAGAGGTCAGAGGAATAATTATGATATTCTGGCCGAGGATGCCACCAGCAGCATTTATAATGTCAAGGGATTCCAAACTTTGGGACAAGATAAAAGACAGAGTAAATATACTGTATGGGTTTGTTGATAATGAATGAAAACTGCTGGATACCATTTTGTCCTCAGCTCTATGCAGTCCTCCTTCTTCTTTTCTTCCTTTTTACTTCTTGCCTTCCTTTTTCTTCCTTTAGCAGTGCCTTACACGCTACATACTGGCTTTTGACATTGTGTGCCTTTGCTCGTTGTTGTCCTTCTTTTGATTCCGCTGTGTAGTCCCCAAGAATGCGCTCGCTCTATCGCTGAATAGCAGCATGCAAGCATTTCAAGTCTCCCGAAAAGGACTATATTGTTCCAGGCAGAAAAAGGAGGAAAAGGGTCGTTTTCATGGTCTCCTATTACAAAAAAACTGAAAGAATAATGGCATAACGATTCTTATTCCTCGCAGAGAACTCCGTTCCAACTTATCGTGGTTTTTTCGGAGTCCCGTACTACTTACTACTACTACTGCTCCTATTCCTAGACTCCCTCTTTTCTTCCCTATGTGTAAGTGTCGTGTTGTGTGTTTTCTACATTCCCGAGTTTGAGTTATATTTAACAAGCTTTCCGTAGGAAGTAAGAAAACCAGAAAGTGATTATAAATAAAAATATGTCCATACAGAGCAGCATAGCTAGTTTGTGCGGAGGTCTTAGGTCGTTTCTGCCATTAGGCAATATCAGCATCCGTTTCATGGCAAAAATCCGTTATTGCGATTCCGCCAGTCAATAGTTTACGCGTTGTTGTTTCCAAAATATTTGCAAACATATATCAACAACTTGACCTGCTACGACCAAAACCCAAACCCATAATAGCATACCTTCATAAATATAATGGGGTTAGCATCGGTTGTTTGCCGCTGACTAGTGACTCCATACCAGGAATTATATTATTTCATGCATATACATTTGGTCACACAGGGACCAGATGCTATGTCATGTAACTACCCATCTCTGTCGGGGAATTTGTCAAGATATTATTATGTCACAAGTCGCCACCACCATCACGTATATATCCCTTGTTACAGATGCTAGTTGACTACTATTGTATGTAGGTAGATGAGAGAAAAGGATGCCATCATTCCGTGAAAATGTTCTGCAACGATCTGCGATCAACGCCACCAGCTCTCGAAATTGAATAAGAAAATGGAAATATGAAGCAGGGCAAGAAGCCGTTGATAACAAGGAGTATTTCAAATATCGTGGCGAAAGTCAGTTCTTCCTCGCCAGCTAACTGTATCGTATATATAAATGTATATTAAGTCTCAGTTTCTCGCACTCTGTAGTTCGGGTTTGGATAAAGGAGAGAGAGAGAGAGGGAAAAGGTCCATGTCGTTGTACCATGTTCTTCCCATAACCGCATATGAATCCACGTAGCGTGTAATGCATAAAGTGATGGTGGATTTGATCGACGAAGAAGGTGAATTCGGTCAAGAGTTATGGTGTAAAGAGAAACTTGACCATCATTTCCTTTTCGTATCAGCTTTTGGGTTCCACCGAGCTGAATGGGAGAAAGAAAGTCGGGCCTGGTTGAACTGGATCTGCCTACTAGGCTGGTTACACAACATCCCTTGCAATTCTTCATGTTACTTGCTAATAATATCCCTGTTTCTATGAATCCTATGCTTTCACATCCATATGTATTCCGATTCTCTCGCATTCCAATGAGGAGGAAAAGTAAGAGTAACAAGCAGGAAAGGGTACTACTCTCGTATACAAGGTTACGAACGAAATGTGTTTTATTGACAATACTGTTTTGCTCGTGCTAGTTCATGTTGCATTAACTCTGACACGGTGAGGCACGTAAATATGTATCATGTGGACGCGAACTCACGCCACTACCGCTTTGAGACTACTCCTGCAACCAATCCTTTTCTCCTCTTTCCACTCAATCAGTTTCTCATTCACTTGCTTACGGAATTCAGTAGCATTTCTATAGTTTATTCAGCAACCATCCATGTATCATCATGTCTTTTGCCTTTTTCGGATTAGCTTTGGCTGGAAAAACTGTTTAAGTAAAAAAGAATTCCACTTTTTCTACCTACAAGGACTAAGAAAGTAAGACCACTACTCTTGGATGGAATAATTTCTGCTCGTTTCCTACCCCCGATTCCATTACATTTCCTGGAGAGTAGCTATGTAAAAGCTTGGAGTCGAAAGTTGAAAGTGCTGAGCAGCAGCTTCTATTGTAATCCGATGCGATCTCAGACAGTGGGTCGTGTCGCTCTTAGATCTAAACCGAATGAGAAAAGGGAGCCGGAGCTGGAGTGAGGTAGCCCGTTTCCTAATCTATATTCCTGATCTAGTTTATTATGGAAGCGCAACTTAGAATATAATCAGTGACAGTAGTCAAGAATATGAGCGAAATTAAGCTGAAGACAAATACTATCAATACAGCTGCTTGGCTTGAATAGAGTCAGAGATGAGTGTGTGCTCATGATCTGATGTATAATGTACATTATCATTTGAAACCTCTTTGGAAGGAATCCCCCCATAAAACAGCGTCATGAAACCTCTTTCTTGGTGATAGTAATGGGAAAAAGCATAACCACGAAAAAAATGGGAACAGGACACAAGCTTAGTACATGTGTACGCCTCGATACAATAATTCATCTGGCATGATGTCCAGGAAATAATAATATAATGCAAGTGGGCTCCAAACTTGCAAATTCGCAAAAAAAAACGAACCAAGAAGACAAAGATATGCTCACACTCATTGCCGTTTGCCAACAGACCGAGAATGGGGGAAAGGGAAAGGAAAATGAAATATTAATCGTCAAACTGCAAGAGCGAGAAAAGAATATTGTTCACACTGTGAACTAAGGCATGTAATATGAATACAATCATGCTGCTTCGGAAGAGTTAGTGCAATGTTCTGTTCTGCTTCCGCACTGGAAGTATCTAGTTGAATGGGTATGGTTAGTCAGAAATCAGCATTCAAAGTTGTTTGCTATAATATATAGGAAATTTGATGGAAGAATCCTGTACACTTTATATTGTCCAACTGTGAGCGGCATGAAATATCCTAACAGCAGTAGGGCCCCATTTGACCTCTTCGACTTGGTTTCTCTCTTTCTTGGCATCCCGCTTTCCCCATAAGTAACGAACCGGCTGGTCATGAAAATGTTTCCCAAAAATGAATAAAAATTACTTTGAAAAAAACTTCACGCATACATATAGATTGTTACCACTTTATGTACATAACGGAACAGTGGCCGCGTTGAACAGTAACAACTGACTGAAAGCACTGAATGCAATGTAATACACTCACATATCAAATTCACGTATCTAAAACCCAAAAAAAAACCTTAGCCAGGGGTTTCGGACGAGTAGCCACTCGTGGTAATACTGAAATTGGAAATAGCTGTAATAGTAATGGCACGGAGTACACTTGTAAAAAACCCGGGTTGTTTTTCACTAACTTTCGTTTTGAGAATGCATACGTACCAAATTATTGTAATGGTCTTAAGACATGAACCTTGCGGCAGTTGTGGAACCAGAAATGAGTGCTGGCTACTTGGCGTGGATGTTGGACATTGCACTGTTAGCTATTTCATGTGCATTAATATTAAGTGTTGCAACCACTTGATGAAAATTATTTTTCTGCCTACCCGTTCGTCTCAAGCAAAATGTTTTGGGTTTTTGCTTCACCATTCAGTATTGTATTCCTCCATGATAAAAGCAATCATTGATGTTCTTTAAAAATTAGACAAGGCTACGATGACCTCCAGCATTATCAGGGCAAGGTGAAAGAAATATCAAATAATGCATTTGTTTGACATTTCTTACTAAAATTAATTGACACTATTGCCCTCTTTCAAATTAGCTGTAGTTAGGAGCTTGCTCCAAATTCCTAAAATGTAAAGAATGGTTCTTCGACCACTTGTTTACTTCCGGAGTCTAGAAACTAATTATTATTTGGAGTGGCGATCGTCCCAAGTATTTGGTTGGCTTTGCATGTTGGTCGCATTTAAAGGACGAGACATAATCTTTAATGGTTTACAGGTACTTGCTACTTGAAATGGAGTTGCACTACTGAACTGAGATACCTCCAAGACTTTAGGAAAAGTGTTACTTGGGTTTGTCATTATTGAGTGCAAATTTTCAGCTTGCTGCCCACAATTGACTTCAGGACAATTGTACTTTGCCGTTGACAGAGTTAAAATATTCAACCCATCCAAAATACACTTAGCATTTATGAAGTTAATGTAGATTTGAGAATCGAACATTGAACATAAAAAGAAAAGGGATAGTGTTCAGGAAATGCTGTAAATTCTTTTCTTTTGATTGTGTGGAAGCTTCGTGCTCGTACAACCAAACCAACATTTCTTTCGGAATGTCAAAGTCAGCATTTACAAGGTTGTGTGCAAGGTGACAATAATAATACTATCAAACGTATGTCTCATGTGATTCCTTGCCACATTATTTATACTGTGGTAAAAAGAAAGTTTTTCCTTTACCAATTTCTCCGAATGCTCCAAAACCGTTATTACGATCCGATGATGCAAAAAAGCATATAACATATATATGCCACTTTGTAACACGTAGTCGTGGCTATAGTCTGTCGGTTTGATTGTTGGTTTATGTGGGGAAAACTTTTATATTGCGTCAATATTACGTTGACCATGCAGTGCAGCGATCATTAACATCCCACATATATATTTTTTCGGCAGTCGCGTCGGTTTCCTTACACGAAAGTAGCTGTGATGTTGTAAGCATCACATTTATGAAATACTACGTACTTAGGTATCATTATTGAAGTTTGGTCAAGCAAAGTTTTTTTTTTGTCATATAGCTGTTTCTTCAGCTAATTGTTGAGGGAGTAAACGTGATTTCGTGTCAGGAGAGGGAAGGAAAAGATTTTTGAAAAATACGGCGTGAAGTAAGGGGCAATATTTTAAAACTATTGTTGCCATGTTGTCTCATTCTTTCCCCCTTCTGCCATTCCCGTTTGTTAATGAAAAAATATGTCTGTAATCCGATTTACTTTTCCTGTCGTTGGGTTTTACGCCGCACATATGCTGTGGTATCTTTGCTATTGGTCTCTGTTAAAATACTATTACGTTGACATGGTGTGTAGCATGTAGCCCTTAAATCATGGAATAGGATAGGCATCACAAGTGATCTAAAACATGAGGAATAATGCGTTTCAGTGTCAGAGGAATATGGGAAGGTGTATTTACGTGAGCATCTATCTGTGTTATACACGGCAACTTAAGTATAACTAAATGCAGATGAGACCTCTTAGCTTTTTCTTAAGACATCATGACCATATATAACAGATAAGTCGTGTGACAACGCAACCATGACATATCACTTTGGAACTTTGGGGAAGAAATATGCATGCATGCCCATATTTTAACAATGGGGAACATTCTTGTCTTGTTTTTCCATGTCATATTGTTAGCTGAGAAAATACGTAAAATATTACTCTCCGCGTAACACTGAGGTCATGACTATGTGACTAGTTACATTTTCCGCTGGATGGAACTTTTTATGCCATGATATATTTTGTGAGCTCAACGGAGTTGAGTTGACTGGTTCAGAGTATCAGTGCAAGTGAATTTCTTTATGCTCTCGTCTGAAAAAAAGAAGATTGGATACGTTCCCTTATAATTACCTATATCTTTGGCATGATAACGTTGGGAATGGAGAGGGAGAGAGGAGTACAATGTGGCGGAATTTGTAGTTAACACCCAAACACGAATTCGTTGATAGTCAAGTTGGGTTCATGTTCGGAAGGTGCTCAGAGTAATGCAAAATGTATTTATATGAAAATGTGCAAAAGAAGAAGAAAAAATTGTACAGTAAATGTAAATAGAGTGCATGAGACGCTAAGTTATCCTACAGGGGATTCAGGTCTTTTACCCAGAGTAGATCTGATATAGAGAAGGAAACTGGAGCAGAGGCTGTGTATGGAGTAAGTTATGTAGTTTTAGTATGTGATAGAAAGTAGTCACTGGTGTATTAAGAGTGTTGATGTGATGTAGATAGGAGAGACTCTGGCTCTGGTAGGTGATGAAAGTGGATACGATACGTGTTCATCTGTAAAAGCAGCAGGGTTACAATACTGAGTAACAATACATTTGAGTTGAGTGACTGACGGTGACTTAGACTTGCTTGAGATCTACACTTATTCCAATATAACGCAATAAATATAAAAATGAAATGAAACGGACGAACAAACGGCTAAACTGATGTAAATTCAAGGATGTTAGTGCAAGGGTACAAAATATAAATCCATCCAAATAAGCAAGCATGTTCTGTGAGGGAGCTCTCTGGCTGGGCTTGTAAGAGGAAAAATCTCCAGAGCATCCGCATACCCTTGTAGTTTTTTCTTTGTATGCCGGTTCATGTTATACGATTTCTTTCGTTGTTGTTCCATGAGCTTGTTGTTCCATTTTCATGTTATCTCTTGCGAGTTGGGGAAAATATAGTTATTTTTTCGAAGGGTCTCCACTTAATAACCTGCCGAGAAAGATGCATGTAATTGGAATGGAAATGGAAACATACAGGTGCTGACTGACTGCGAGATAGTGAGTGAGAAGTATTACTACTACTGCTACTACTTGCTTCCCCTTTTCTTCACAGAAGAGCCAGGCAACATGATGATGGTTCGTTTCGTAAGTAGAAAATTACAGATCCACGCTACATCCATCCATTTGTACTTATCCTATCCTTTGGCTGGAAACAGAAGTAAGAAACGAAACGGGGCAACCTAGAATCTCTCACACTAGTCCCTTCTTTCAAGGAATTATCGTGGCTCTAGTTAGTTGAGACCTACTCATTCTTCATAAGTGCTACTTGCTCTTGTGTGTTTTAAGGGATACTTGATTTACTACCCAATGAGAAAGGTACGGCGTGTATGCACATACGCATATATGTATATACTACCCAGTGTTAAGTAGAGGCAAAGGTCTCCTTCAGTTTCTTAAAACCGTTTGCGTTAACTCTGTTTTTTTTATTTATACACACTACATGCCTATATATGTACATGAAATGCTTGTTTCTGCTCCAAACCTGCCGTTACTAGAATATTTTCTTCCATTACTTGCTCCCTTTCTTGACAGCATCTGGATTACCCTAGACATAAAGTATTTCAGACGTTAGGCAATGTTTCATATAGGATATTTCCTCATCTATACTGTTGCTTCTCGGCTAGCACTTCAGAGTAAATTCCAAGTCTACAGTCAAAGAGACAAAGTTACACATTTAAGACACGCAGTCAGAAGGTGATTCAAGATTTTTCGTCTCCTTATCTATCACTATTGAGCCCTTTGTGCTTTGCTGGAAAACACGTCCCTAACTAACACATACATGTTTGAGCCACACTACCTTCTTGTTATCTTGTGGATTGACTGGTTGAAAATAAGGGATTTCCTTCCTTTTTCAGTTGTTTTCACATTCATAAAAACCAGAACATTGGCATTAAACACCATTCCCGCTGTAGCGACTCAAGACTTCTTTATTACTACTAAAATAGTAGTCCTCTCTCAAGCCCATGTCCAAACCCTTGCAGACAATCATATTATAGAAAAAATCGTGTACGGTTCGCGAAAGAATTTCCTTCTCAGATTTCTTTCATGTTTTATTGCGCTTGCAATAACCAACACATTATTGAAACGGAGAGACAAGACAAAAACATGGAGAATGCCTTGACGCTAATCTATCGGCAGTTGGGGTAGCGTGTACATCCTTGGATTTTTTACCATTATGTGCCGATCATTATGTTTCATAGCGAATATTTTGCTATGCATGAAACGCGAGCAGTTATACCAATAACATTTTTACTAACACTAAGTACCATATATACTGGTAGTTCCATTAACCTTTCGTATCATCTTGAAGGTACGATGTAACGGGAAGGAGGAATGTTAATGTAGTTGGTGCATAGCATTTCGTCTCCGCTTGTTCGCTGATGTATGAATCTATGTATGTATGTTGATTTCTAAGGATTTTCTAAACGACTTTGGGCAAAGCCATCGTCAACGGATTTGATTTTCATCTTCTCATGTCGTTGTCGTCTTCTACTCCCCCATCCTATCTTCTGGGTAATGCAATGCACGCTCACAAATACGGCATGCATTATTGTAGTCTCAAGAGTGAGTGCTCGTTTTGTTATTTGTTGACTTGAGACTTGATGCCTTCTTTCTTTCTTTCTCTCTCTCTCTCCCAGCTCATGAGGTTTAATACATCTTAAGGAAGCAAAAATTTACATCGGTCGTTTAAAGACAATATTGTACCTAATATGGTAATGGAATACTGGGAAAGTACCGCTTTTTCGTTTTATATCCGTACTTCTGTTATTTTCACGCCGTTCTCAGCTTCCAACCTTTCGTTGGGAAAGGGAAGGAAAAAACTTCATTTCGGGTTATTGGTCCAATGGATTTTGTTTAAATGAGTGCCAATGTAATGTTGAACTCATGAACTTATTGTGTGTATACGTACACAAGGTTTACAGCTTCGTAATAGTGTAGTTTGTATTTTACGCGTTCCTAATTCTTACGAATGTCATGGAACAACTGATCAAATAGGCGATACTTTTCGACATGATTGGCATTTCTTCTCGCCCTGTTATCTTACCCGTTTTCTGTGTTGCACTCATTCCCCTCCGCTCGCTTGGATTCATTATCTGAACGATCAGAAGAATTTTTACGCTTTTGAATGTTGCACCAGTTTGCATACACAAACGACAAATTGGTAGCTGGATGAGCAAATTTCCACCAAATGGAACAATTTGGCGATGTGATTGCGATTACCGTTGAAGTAAGCATTGAGACCTTGTCAACTTGTTTTCGGTTTAGTTAGTTGTCAATGATTCATAGCAATGTAATGTCTTGTCGTACGTTTGTGATCTAACGCGTTACCTAAAGATTCCCTTCGGTGGTTGTTCGGTTGGTGGGGTGATTTGAGCAACGTTTGCTTGGTTGTCTTTGTTTTCTTGTAGTGTTCCCAGTTTATACTTGCTGAGACTCTGTGCAATGCAAGTTACGTGATATAAAAGTTTTTGCTTGCGAGTTGTTTTACGGTCAAATTTTTTTTTCATGACTCGCTATATCGCCAGTGAAAGTCATTAACTAAAGGCACTCAGTTTTTCGCAAGATTTAAAGGACTATTATGTTTAGATGGATATAATTACGATTCAGTTTTGACGGTGTTGTGTCATGATTCTTAACTTATTTAAACAAAGCGTGTTAATTGTTTTTGTCGGCTTTTTTGTGATAGACCGTTTGAAGCACATATATGAAAATGTAATAGCTGCAGAATGAGAGTGACCGAAAACCAAAATGTATGATGGGGTTTGTCGGAGAACACGCGGTTCATGACAACACCATGCGTGTGCAACCGCTTATGTCTGGCTTTATTTTCAAATGACGAATAATTTCTAAATGCCAAATTGCATGCTGCTCATTTTCCATCCCAATAAAGCGTATCAAACCCCTTATATGCATACATAAGTTTGCATTTTATATGTATATATATGCGAGTAATAAGAGAACCCCCCTTTGTCTCTGAATCAAGCTATCATACGAAACATTTTACTCATGTTAGACTTTCAATTAAACCTTAATATGCGCCAGCTAGATTTGTAGCAAGATTAGTGAGAGTGCGTGCTGCCTGTAAATTGTAATAAATGTTAACCCTATTCGAATGAATGTAGTCGAGAGATTTCATTATGTATCTAGGTCACACAATAGTAATATATATTACCTTTCTGGATTCCAGCAGTACTTCCCAAGTTCTAATGTCAAACTGTTTATGTATATGAATTGTTGCATTAAAACTATGATACTTAAATTATTATGTAGAGTGGTGAGTTATCCACATAAACAACTTTGCTTGGTCACAGTAGTAACTAAACTGAGTGCGTAGCCTGTTGAATGTTTATCTTAAAAGATTGTGATATACACAATTTTTCGTACGTGTGAAGTGAAGTTTGTATTGCGTCATTTCTACTCAGCCTGTAAGTTGTCAGCATATTAGCTGCAAAACACTTTTATCGACGCTTTTGCCCCGATTGTACAAACAAAAATGAAATATGAGAACTGTAAATGAGCTAATTATGCCAAACTTTCATACACTTAAGTGCAATGAATAAATCTCTTTGATTTCACATAAAACTTACAGATTAGGCTACAGCTATGCTACATAAGTCTGAAGTTGTGTTGTGTGGTAGCGTTACTTTCCCAGTGAGATATCAGTGTGGTTCAGAACTTATCTACCCGTATGATATGACCCTGAGGGTTTAAAGTTTTATGATCCCAGCCTTTTTTAACAAATTTAGCTAGTGTATTGCATGGATTAATTCAGATTAGAGGAGGAAGTTTCAGCAGCTCAAAATTGGCACTCGAAACAAACACAGAGTTCCTTCCAAGAGCTTACGTTGAATTGAATAATGTGCGTGACTTCATTAGTTAGTAGGTAAAACTCATTAGGTAATTTTGTGGTCGTTATTTTCACAAGTCCATACTAGCTTTTGCGAACATTCGTTTCAAATCTCAAACCACTTTGGAGCTCCTTTAGCACATTACTAAAATCATCCAAGTGTTCTCTTGAGACTCTTCGCTTAAAATTTTCAAGTTATGCGTTTTACGTGATAAGAACGTAAAAATAAGAAGGTGCGATTATAAAAGAAGGAGAACTGAAAAATACTAGTCTAAAGCCAAAGAAAGGGTTGTTCATCTTTTTTCGTTGGTACGGGAATTCGCACATCCCAAATATGTCATGTAAGTAAACAACGAGGTTTGTTCGGTTGACGGGGAATCATTGACATCAAAATATTATGTAGAAATGTAAACCTACTATCATCATCCCTCGTTCGTATGTTGGGCAGATGAGTGTGGATATTTTCTTGCGTGCTGAAACCTTTTCTAACCATACGTTCTTCCCGTACTTCACTGGCTTTGACCATAAGCATGGATGACGTATATTTGTATGGTTTCGGAAGCAATGAATAATATTTTTCTTTTGGTGCTCAACTATTGTATTTTAAGCACATAATATAAGTAGGACAACGGAATGGATGGCATCAATACTCTGACTCTAGTTCAATTCAAACGTCTTTCATGTTTGGGAATGGAGAGCAACATATTATACTCACACTATATGGATTGTTTTTTGCACTTCCTTCCTTCCGCCCATTAATGGTGTATTACCTGTGCATTCCATGACCCATACACCTCTTAAACCACAACAGTGGGTATTATGACGACTTTGATTTGCATGCTTGCATGTATGCATTTATCTGTTGTCAGGTCATTGACTTTGGTAACAAAGAGCCTGGCAAAAGACGCTCATAAAAAACGCAAAGAGTGGAATCACTGTAAGAAACCCATGGTTTCAATGCGATGCGATGGTTTGACAGCTTAACCAAAAGTAAGCAGCTATAGCTGTAGTAAGTTAGTTACAAGTTACAAAAGGTAAGGAAAGGGGGCCAGCAATTCAACCGCTACTTTTTCTCTCGCTTTGTTATCTTTACTCTGTAGCATACCAGCAACAATGAGTACTATGGACATGTGACAAAAAGATTCTTCCTCAACCCAGTCCAATTTTGTAGTACACGAACAGTTTTCTTGACAAAAGTCTTTTTTATCAAAACTAACAAAAGCGTCAGCTATCAGGTTTTATAATTTATATTCAACCTTCGAATAAAACGTTCATTTTTCTGAGAATACAAAAGTACTTATCGTTAGCGACATTACATGGCAGCAAGAAAAGAATTAGTAGGAGGATATCATTTATGTAAACTAATATAAAAGCGGAAAAATAGCTTTGTATTATCTGTCGATGTTTGTGTGTGTGAGCCGTGGGATGTCAATATCTGCTTGTAAATACCGGCTTGTTCCTTACGTTCATGTTACTAACATTCTCTATTCCTCTCGTCGTCATCATTTACCTTACCCAAGTTGAGGTTCGAACCAAAACCAAATCAGTACAGCAGACAAGTGTATTATGATGAAGTAGTAATAATGTGCATTTCAATATAAAGCCAGGAAATGTTCGTATACAAGAAAAATATTAAGATAATTGGATACTATTTTATTCCACGTATTTTCATATTTTCTGGATTTATCTGACAGGATGAGCAATCCTGTGTTTGCTTGAATATTGGTTTTTCGGTACTGGTTCCTGGCCTATCTCAAAACAAGCATTTTATGTAGTAACAAGTGTACATATCCTCAATACAGGGTATTCGGTATCAACGTGTATATTACGTTGTGCAAAAGGCAGTTTAGTTTAGGTGTACGAGTTCCAAACGATGAGTAGGTTTTATTACATGTTTAGATTAAACTGTAGAGTCAATAAGACATAAAGCGAGAAAGATTGTGGTGGTGGCTGGATTGACTGTTGCTGCTTCTTACTCCTCGCTGTCATCCAGAGAAGATTTGAGTGAATGCTTAAACAAGTTGCTTCTGTTGCCGACGACGATGCAGCTGCTACGTCTAACTCCGTACCTTCACTGCTGGTCTTACCTGCTTATGGACCTGAAAGTAAGGTGTTATGACCGGTAAAAATAATCATGTCCATATAATATCGCATTTGTCTCAGGTATGGTATAAGCAAGCATGCATACTGCGTACTTCGCATGAGGATGATGAAAGCGAAGGCAAATCGCTTGCAGGAGATACGTTGAAAGAAAGAAGTGTTATAAGTACTGAATATGTATACTATCTGACCACGTTTAACAAAGCCAAGCACCAGTCACTGGTTCATGTACAAGCATACATTTTACGATACAAGATACAGCTTGCAGCAATACAATAGCAACATGTAAAGGCATGAAACTAGCAGCCGAGTTGTGTGTTGTGGATAGGTGGCTTTGTTATAAATCAGAGTTTTACGTAGCTCACCAGTTTCACGGTATAAGCTGCAACGTAAGTCGGTATTAAAAAGATATTCCTACAACAGATGAAATTGAGGCCCTGAGGCAATTCACAATTCCATCATGTCCACCCACTTTCATTATTTCTGGGAATGCTCCTCTTTAATAAGTTGCAGGTATTTTTGTCAGCCAGGTGAAATGAGAAAAAGAAGCACAGCAACCGTATGTGCATTTAAGAAAGAACGGACAGGCACTGAAAGAGAGAGAGGGAGAGAGTAAAAAATCAAATCAACATGAAGACTAGAAAAAAAAAACTTGTTTAGTCGTCCTGTCTGGAGAGCATTAGGAATAAGCGTCCAGTGAGTTCATACTAAATCTGTGTATTTTTTGATTCTCAATCCCATTTTCTTCCCCCTCTTTCTCTTCTCTGGTTTGCTCTGTTTACTTAGTTTTTTTTATCTCGTATTTCATTGTTGTACGTCTTCTACCATTGATGGGATGGAGTAATGTGAATATTACACGATCATGTACGGAATCAAAATTTCGTTTTAAGATGACTTCTTCTTCTTCCTAACAATCTCCCGTGTTCCAGCTTTATATTTTCGGCCATCTAATTTTTACTCTCGAAACAAAAGTGGAGAGCAAGAAAGGAAAAGATTTGAGAGCAGGAGTAGAGAAATGGTCATGAAATGAAGAGGCTAAGGTATGAAAATCCATGATGATGATATGATTCCAGTTTTTAGAAGCGACAGACTACAAAGGCTGTGCTGGGTTGCATGCAGCTCAATATGTATTCTTATTTCTTTATTTTTTGCTTGTTTGTGGGGAGCTTACGAAGAGTTCATGTGATGAGTTCAACCCAAATAACATTATTATGGTTATTATTATGACTGTTGAAGTTGGAAGCTTGAGAGAAAAATGTTTGGTCGGTCGGGGGCCACTGTATTTCTTCTGAAACGGTGAAGTAGCCATGTGGTCTTTCTTTGCACATCATTACATTACGCTTACATAGCCAGGTATGTATATGACTCCTCGTTTCTCTTGAGTACTGTGCTAGCATGCATGCATGAATCTGTTTGTCAGGGCTGGGTTTGGGTTGGAGAGAGAGACAGAGAGGTTAAACTGAAGTGTATTCAATAAAATTATTTATACTGAACTGCAGTAGAGCCCCCAAGTATTATCTTTGTAAACCGGATGGACTGGCGATAACACTGAGAACGCGATTATGAGCATGAGTAGAAAGGGATAATATATGTAGCAAACCAAACCACAGTGGCGTAGACAAAGATGGGTAATGATATGCTTAGGAAATTGAAGCAGATCGTTTTTTGTCTCCACACCTGGCGAAAAAAGAGTAACGAACAGAGAACACGTTTGGATGCTTAGTCATAAAGGAGTATGGTTAAAAGGTATCTCTCATTTCCTACTCACTGTGATTTGTCAGCCTTATCTGTAAGTGGAGAGCAATTGTCCTCTCCAACAGGCATACCATGCAAATTCATGGTGGAAGAAAATTATCCTATACAAAGCTCCAGACCACAAAGCAGCGACATCATAATTATGCTTCGATTTTCAATAGAGTTGAAGTGAGGTAGTTTGTCCTGTTGTTTAACCTATGAGAAAGATTGTGAATTCGTCCCAGTTCAATCTTGATAATAATGAATAAATGGCGTACATGTTACTGATTTCATGATATAACAGGTTCAAGTATGCCAGCATATATTTTCACCTTTTTGCATGCATTGTGCTGGAGCGAAGCAAATCCCCAGTTTTAATCCATCTCTCCACACGTTTGACAAACTATCACATAAGTGCACACTCATATAAAGTAAATACCGGTACACTTTTCAGGTACGTGAGTCATTTGTATATTAATACAGATTATTCTGATGTTCTGAAACAACAAAATGCATGGATGCAAGATGTATATTATTTAAATTAGGAAACTGCAATTTGGCCGTTCAAAAAATATTCATTACGCCATACTAACGTTCAAGGCGCCACAGTATGTATCCACCATGTTTGTTTCGTCATACATACCTTCAATTATTTGCTAAAATATTTCACCTTTGAAGCAAATTTAGTTTTGCCTGGAGCCGTTGAATATGTGATTTAATTTCGAAGCGTCTGAAACCGGCGGCTTTCGTTAGTGTACACGTTTTCCCATTTCATAACGGGATTGGTGTAAAAGTTTATGATGTTATTATGACACACGAACTGACTGAAAACCATGAGTCTTAAGCTACACATCTTTCCCTCGAGATTTAGGAACGTGCTTTGTGTCATGAACATACAATCTCGAAACGATACTCAGAAAATTCAATTCAAGGCCTTAAAACATTCTCAAGATTTATCCTGTGAAATGCAGCAGCAGCGCTCTGTTCTGTTCTATGCTTTTTTATAGTACCATGGAGCAGCAACTAGTTACGCCATTTATTATAGTTAATAAAAATAAGTCAAATACAGTATAACCAACCCGCCATAACTTAAAAACAAGTGTCTAAGACGGACGAATATAAATTCACATTAATAGCTCATTAACGACTGATGTAAAAATCGTAAAAAAATTTGCTTGCAACGTTGCATTCCAACCATTTCTGCCACATTGGAGAAAGTACAGCAACGCGTCTGAAGGATTTACTAGCAGAATTTATGAAAACTTTAAATACTATTGTATAATATGTATCGTCTAGTGGCTTGGGTAGCCTTGTGCATGATAATAATCTAAATTATTTCATGCTGCAGTTGTTTGATATTATGGTGGCCATCTTGTAGCCCAGTGAAGGGCTAGGATTAGGATAGGAATCACTACTTTCCAGCAGACAATATTGTAGCAACATGTTGTACATTCCTGCATTCCATTGCATTGCATGAAAAATGCAAATAAATTTTGTCAAGAAACCGCCCATTAGAAGAATAAGAAAGAGAAAAACTGGGTTAGCAGATGAAACCAATAAAATGTGCGGCACATACATTCCAACTCTGTAATGTATACTCCTCATCTATCCATGTATGCATCTATGGTGCTGTACGTCTCCATGAAAATTAACAAAAATGGAAATTGCAACTTACAATCCAACATCCTACTTACAAAGAAAGAGGACAGTAATCTCTAAGTAGCCTTGCGGTAATCTGTTGATGGTCACATTAACCATCCATGGTGAGTGTATGTATGTGATGCGACAAATTCTGCTGCTGCTGCATGGTGGTTTCTGCTCATTTCTGGAGAGGGAAAAAAAAACGTAAAATCCGCTTGCGACAGTTTGAAGTAAGTTGAATGGAAGTAACATTATCAAGATGACGAAGATCAAGACTCTTCTTATTGAAGTAAACTCCTCTTAGAAATTCTTTAAGTTTTTATGTGCCATGTCTTTTTTCTTTTTTAATGTAATTTGACACATTTAACAACTAATCGCGTACTACTCAGCCCAGCGCACATTTATACAACATTTCTCATAGATTTATTTGTTCTAACCACTGATACAATAATTCATTTAAATTTCGCCCTTCTCTAACAAGATTAAAGTAGATGTGTTTGGGCGTTGGAATTGGAGTGGGTAGGTAGTTGCATTTTGCTTCTGCAGCTTTTCTGAGGTGATCAAGATGCAAGAAAGGTGAGCAAAATATCATTGGGTTCCTTATTTTGATATTGATGTAATGCAACTCGTTGTTTTTCCGTTGAAGCTGTTTGCTTGCTCTCCTACTCAATTTCAACCTCTGCAACGCTCAACCACTTCCAGTTACTCATTTCAGTGGTGGGGTTTCAAAATCACAATGCAAAAAATAATACACTTTGTGTACTAGTCTCATTCTGTGGAAGAGCGACAGCAGAGCACGTTATTCATTCGTTTTTACGACATACGTGAATATAACATCATCGTAATATGCCAGCAACGACTAGACACAGAACGTGAGTCGAATTTAAACAAGTTTGAATATGAAAACACGCTGAATTAATGTATCAAAAGTATGGACAGTTGCTACAGCATTAGGGCAAAAGGCAAAAGTTGATTATGCTGAACTGTGAATGGTGCAGTGGCAACAAAGCCGAAAATGCACTGCAGTTGAAAATATATAGTATGTACTTATTGGCAAATGCAAAAGAGCTACATGGTGCTCGTGGTTTTGCTAAAGTTTGGATACATTGAAACATTAAAGTAACAAATTTTGACAACATGTACAACACCGCAATAGATACCGTGTTGTAAATTGCTCCACAGACCCAACAGCAACACACCCCAACGCTCAAGGTTTCCATCCTCTGGAATCCCATTACTTGGCTGCGTATGCATATCAAGTAATTGAAATCGCAATGAGACCTGCAATTTTCTACAAGTTTTACGCTCTCAAAATAATGCAATCACCATCTATCCGTCCGACGCTACCACTTTATAAAGTTAGAGCATGCAGAGAGAGTGCTATATTTTGCGTGTGTTGGATAAAAATTATGGAACATGATGAATTTATTTTGAGCTCCTGCTTCTCTCCGAGACTGCTGAGTAGTATATGATTGCATTATACGGCATTTTCGGAAAAAGCGATGATCGGTGTTGAATTTCATAATGACATGAGGGCTTCACGGGAAAACAACTTATCTGCTGCTGCTGCTTTATACATCTGGTTAGTTGAGTTCCAAACTAATAATGTAGATTGTCAGGTGGTTGATGCAACTTGTACCGCATTTTGCTCTCCCTTCCAATTGTTTCCATACGGCACAGGGTATGTTACCTTACTAATATAGTAAAATGAGGCGTCAATGTCAAAACCCGAAATGACCATTTCATCGTGAGAAGGAAGAGGTAAGAGCTGCAAGCAAACGTATAGAAAGCAAGCAAGAGAACTATATTAGGTTTTGTATCTACAGCTGCACACCGTGGTCGTCTTTCCCATTCCGCTCACATGTCGCAAGACACTGGCAGCACTAGTGGAAGCGTCACTATCAGGACCTAAATTAGGAGCAGTTATATTCAGGCTATAGCAAAAAAAAAGTTTCATGTTAGCAGCGGAATGTCTTGTTAATATCCAGAGGTTTTGTTGATGGGCATTTCCGCTCCATGTGACTGTCGAAATGGTAAAACACGCCAAAAAGCATGTATGTGCATATGAGTTGTAAAGGAGAGGAACAACTCCAATTCATCTTTACGTGATTATTGAGATGGCATGAAATGGTTATTACAATAGGATTCATTTTTGAATTTGAGCAAGGAGTCGAGTCACAAGAAATATGAGGAAGCAATGGGGAGCAGGTAGGTAGATGGTCATGTTTAATGACCTATCATGGGGGAGAGTCGTCATCGCCAATTTCAATGGAAAATTGCACGCGGGTAGTGTAGGAAACAAATGAAACACGACGTGCAAGGCACACTACTCTATATTTTCAAACTGATATTTTTTATTCCCATTCCTTTATAGCTCACCTCCTTTGTTCCATTCACGATTACCACCAAGCAACCGACAGTGTGTGCCTCACATTTTCCCTGATACATGGGGACGTCTTGTTTCATAAGGGTTAATCGTGTAGATTAACAAATGTTGAGCTGTGCCTACCAAAACTCTGGAGTAGTGAGTTGATTGGCTTGGCTATAGGTTTCAAGAGGAGAGTAGTTAAGTCATCTTTTGCGGAAATGAAATTGCACAAGCATTCTAGACTCTCACATGCAGCAGCTAATATATAGGACAATATTTTAATACCATTAAACATTATACAGTTGGAAACTGGTAGAGTTCTTCCTCCGAGGCATCAGTAACAATTGAGTTAACAAGCAAGTCAAGCAGGGTAACACAAGTAGCTTTAGCTTTGCCTATATAGGCGCTCTAGTCATTCCGGTAGCTTCAAATGTGAGGAGCGGGTGCTGTGAGAGCAGTTATAAATACTCCTGGCGTCATTTGTGCTTTGTGCCGCTATTTAATACTGCACCACTCCCATTCCTTTATTTAACTAATACACTCGGCTTACAAGTTACAAATTAGGATGAGGAATACGCCTTGTAAAGGTAACGCCGTGGCATATTAATCATGGAATATGATTTCTCTTCCTTCGCCTCTCTTTCCCTCTCCTAATTTCATTTTGGTATATCATTTCTCATTGTTGATTGGATTCACTTTATATTGACTTTATATTCTCTGCATGTTGAATTTATAAGGAAATGGTAATTTTGGACATGCATTCATTCACGATCCGATATATACTATTCTCAGCTTACTTTGGTAAAGGCGTAATCATAACTAAAATGCAAATCTATATATGCATAATTCTTTACAGCCAGCCAATTCTTGGCTACTGGCAAAGAGCTTTTCTGCAATCCTAGTCCAAAACACTTATGTATGTACCTACTTATATATGATAGTAAACCTCCAAAATACGCACACAAACTTCCCTTCTGATAGTTTATTTAGCACAGCGGCAGTGACTGAATAAGTTTAGTTCGGCTTCGAGAAATGAATAGGAATAGAATTACCCATGTATCAACAGCACTTGTAAGGCTACAGCATTGGAGTAAACTTGAGCCTTAAGCGTTGATTATTTCCGCTCACGGTTGCATGTGTGTTTGTAGGTATGTGTGTATTGCACGTATCGCAATGATGCTAACAAGCTAGAGAGAGAGTGAAACGTTGCTCCTCTTAAACGCAGCCTTATTTGTGAGCCTTCCAACAACTTCCAAGCCCGGACTAGACTTGAGGAGTAGACAGTGGCTCTATTGTATTACAGCTGTTGCTATTGCGTTACAATGCTAATTGGATATCAATCTCCATGTAAAGCTGAATGGGAAACTGGCATAAATGTATATGAAACGGCATTTCCTTTCATACTTCCATCCGATGTGATGAAACAACAGAAGCATCCAAGAGCCTTGTTGGAGCAGCCTAAACAAATCATAATAATGTATTTTCTTCAAATTTATTGTGTGTGTACAAAACCAAAATGACTTGAGCTTGCTTGTGAATGACTAAGTCAAAGTCGTTTCCCGCACGATCACATTGCGTCTCTCTGTCCCATCCTTCGTACTACTAAAATGATATGACATGACCTCTTGCATGAAAACAATGGAGAGTGATGTAGGCACTTTTGTATATCTATAACGAATTCATTATTGTTAACCCGAATAGCTTTACAAACTGCTCACTCTGTCCCAGTTTAGCTTGCTACCGTGTTGATAGCTAGTTACCAAACATACTGATTAGATTGATGGAGATATTGACCCGTGATAGTAATCAGGTCAGGTTCATATGGCCATATTATTAGTTGAATGGAAGTAAGAATGTCAATGTTTCAACAAAATGTCGCCAAGAAAACTTTTTCTATTCATCGATTATACTTTTACGTGTGCAAAAATAAAAGTTGCAAAATCTATTCAAAATATTCATATAGGAAGAAAGTGGCGACAAGGAACAGAGTCCTTCCCTATAAAGAAACCACAATGCATATACATTGGCACTGGAGTGAGTGCAGAAGACTATTATCTCGATTTGCCTCATTATCCTCATTTACTCGACACTCAGAACTTCATTGTCTCCTTTCTTACTTTTTCCCTTTGCACGGCTCTACATAGTTAGTCTAACGTTGTTGACAAAGCAGTTTTTTTAGCAAATTGTTCCTATCATATAGTCAACCTGTCACCTCCTCATCATACATTACCACCACTAGTTCTCTTTTGTCCCATGTTGTGGCTCCGTAGCAAAACAAATCAGTTGATAATTCTGAAAACCTATTTATAGAGTGGATTGGATATGGACTGAGAATGTATTGGATAGAGTATGAGGAAAGCATGATAATATCAACTTTCATTTAGATATTATTAATGCAAATTCGGTTTCAAAAATATTTTTTAACTTTTAACCAACATCCCAACAACACCTTGACGTTTTCCCTTTTTCATATCATAACAGCAGATTATGATATGAAGCCCGATAAACCGCAACTCACTGTTTATTCCATTTTCTCTTTCAATTCTCACACACCACACTCACTCTCACGCGATACTGTGAGTGGCTCCGACAATGCACAACAACACCTATTTTCATTGTCATGCTTTAATAAAACTACAACTGCCTTTGTTTTCTAATAATGTGCTGTGTGTCTGCGGACACAAAAAGCGAAGGAGCAGTAGTGTGAAATGATAAAACCGTCTGTGACGCATGTATTATGGTACAATTACATGAAGTAATGATATAGCTTTTCTTTGTGTGATATGATACAATGTGGAGTTTTTTTTAGATAAAAACCGCTGCTATTTGTGCACCTGCATCTATACCTTGCAAGTGAATGACTGTTGGAAAACGTGAAGAATTATAAACTCATTCTTACCTCTTTTCTGGACAAGGTGTAAATGAAAAGGGAAGGTGTAACTTTCAGTTTGAATGTTTTGTGAAACAGCAGCACTTGCTTCGCTTTTCAACTAAAATAAAAGTTATTTAAGGAGCTCTTCTTGTACTTCTTGCTTTCAAATTGTCAAACCAAAAGTGCTACATAGTATCAAGTGTTGGACAAACAATGATGTTTAATGGTGTTTCACTAAAACCAAACTGTACAACTGTCTCATTTGTGGTAGCCAAGTACTGGCATTAAACAACGAGAGCTCATATTATTCATTCTCACGTTTCTATTGTAAATACTGCAACTCTAGCGCTAAATGTTATCCCAAGTCTGTTGTACAAAACTATGCTCTGCAAATAAAGTTCGGGTGGTACTCCAGACAAAGTTTGGGTTTATGTCACTTACCGCAGTTTACTACAAATCTTAAATCAATTTATTGTAAATTTAAGATAGTGGTTTTACTAAAATGTTAGCATTGAAGACGGAGACTTTTCACGAGGAACTTTTTGAAAGGACTCTGCTTACTTAAGCCTGCTTGCTTTTTGCAATTCTCAATTGTTTGTTGAATGTTAAGCTTATAATGTTTCTTTCTTTGATTTTCAGGTAAGAACAAGTTTGAAGTATTTGGATACACGTGGTGGGTCACAAACGACATGGATTAAGCTACTCAAAAGGTTTTGATTCATTTGCCGAATTTCATACAGCAGCTTCAATTCAATGCTTCACAAAAGGATTAAGGACATGCATTAAATTCATCTAATTCAATGTATTGTTGAGACACAAATGTCAGCATTCATGCCAGTTCCGATATAAATCGGGAACGGAGCAGAGAACTACTATCATCCGCTTGGAAAACTGTATCATGTAAAACATTATAAGGCATTTAAAACATTCGCCATGGGGATGACTTCCTTGGCACACGGTTTTTTGCTCTCTGGTTTTGCAATATAAATTAGATTCCCAACCAATAATAATAGTACTGTTTTGCATACAAGTAATTCAGTGCACTTACTAAGTAAGTCGGTAGGAATTTTTAGAGCATTAGTACCCAAATTCCTAAATCGCCGTACAACGTATGCATGTATGATTTATTTATCCCACTTACCGTAGCGTACAAGAGCGGCATCCTTTTTGGGCATAAACTATCTATTTTTTTGTGAGCACTTTTATGAGCACGCTAAAAATATTAGTATTTCATGGTGGAACCAGCCAAAATACAGGAAACCCCCGAAATAAAAAATAAGAATGGGCGAATTACTTGGAGAAGACAAGAGCATAACTTTGGGAAAGCTTGAGTGAGCATTTCATGAATGCTCAAATTGTTCTTCGCTACTTCCATTGCTTTTCCGTTTATCGTGTGTGGATTGTGGAGTACGTCTTGCTTGTTTTATGAAACATTGCACATAAATTTGATGCGGTATGCTAGTCAAGTCAAAAAAGTACAGAGTGAAAGAGAAGTGTATAAAGTAGCGGATAAGTGGTTGTGATTGGTGATGAATGACAGTGACTGCTGTGAAATCCCGTCGTTTTTTATCTCTCCTTCACATCATATCTCACAGATTCCAGCGCACCGTACAACACAGCCCAGTTGACAAAGCTGACAGTTGAAGGAACTCCAAATGCTTCTATTGTATTTCGCATATAGTGCACCTTAATCTTCTTTATTCACCCCCTTCTTTTGCATCATCCTTAGCGTGATCCGTTTAAGTATTCCGTCTTTAGTTTTCCTAAACTTTCCAAGTTTCCTCATCCATATTGTCTTGCGCTTTATCACAGCATGTGCAACAGTTCCACTCAAATGGGAAGAGGTTTTTTGAAACTCTTAAAAGGGTAATACAATATCTCGCTTTTGCAGCTATGAATAAACAATCTTAATATGAAGGATTAGTGGCTGCTTTTCCCACTCTTTCCCTCAAGGTTTCTACTATAGATTCCGTTCCTCTTCAATCTTTAAAATGTCCAACGATTAGTTGTACCATTAAGTTGTTGATATGCAAATTTTCAAAACCGTAAAACACTCATATTCACACATCTCTCTCTCTCTCTCTGGCACAGATTTACTTCAGTGCAGCTAGTATTCCCAGCTTAGATGTCAGGCAGGAAATGGAATGAGATCCAGTGTCTCGTTTCGAATGAAATTCCACCCTTTCTGTGCATACCTAATCGTATCGCATGTCCCGTGCATTAAAAGTAGCAACAAAACAACCTGACTGGCATTTCATTATTTAGCATCTTCTTCAGGTTGTTGCAAAACGGACAGTCCAACAAAGGGGAGAACCAAACATTCATCCAGCAAGCTTTGAGAAATCCGAGACAAGTTAAAGGAAATTAACTACGTTTTCTGGTGTCACGTACAAGATGTGGATAAATATGCTGTTACAAATTACCTATTTAAAGCTGTAACAGATAGTGCATTCTTCATTACATATACTAACTACGCTCATAGTCTCCCCACTCCCAAATATATACTGGATGCTTCGTTGCAGCCACATATAACGTGGCAACGAAGTCAAAGAAAAGAAAGTGACTTTAGAAGGAATTTTCTCACGCTTATTTATTACTTGGTTTAGTAGTTACTTAAAGTAAAGGAGGGACAAAGATGGTTTTAAATACTGAGTGAGTGAGAGCGGAAGAGAGAATGGAAAACAGACCGAAAATTCTATGACTCGCGCTATGATTTGTCTTGTTTTTCGCTTCCGTAACTAAACCAGTCTTGTTTTTCTACTTCTCTCGTGTTGCTGATCTTGTTGATGAAAAATTAAGTAATTTTTCAGTTGGACAAAGTGCTTTCACAATACATGTCTACAAGTTACAGCGTAACGTACCGTACCAACTAGATATATTTATAGCGTGGAGGAAGAAAGACGGAGAGAGAGAGGGACAGTGTAGTGGAGTGGGATGTGAGTAAACCATATGTACTCTTTTGTTAGCACTTAACAACCTCTTTAGTTTCATGGCTCACATGCTTTGTTTATCCAGTGCTACGCTGCGTCTTTGTTTCATTTTCCTTTTCCAGAGTAAATGAAAGGAGATGAAGAGGGAAAAACGACAACGAGAAAAGGAAAAGCAAAAGGAGATAGTGTGGCAGAAAGAAACTATATTATTCTTTACTGTGTGCTCATTCACAGGGGCTCTACCCTATATATGGTGAAACCAGCTCTATTTAGATTCCACAACAGTCGTATATCCATAAAGTGTTCCAGCTCTATATCTTCTACCACTTGTGTAGGTATATTATTAGGAGTCTAACATAACTACATAAGTAGTTAATATGTGGTACATACAAGTGGCGTGTATGTACACACCAGGGTATTTTGGTCTCGTGTGAGTTCACACGCGTCCGTTTATTATATACTGATTGGCACGAGCATGCGGTGACGAAATAATGTCTCCAATAGTCTTCATAGTGAACAAGGAATGGCAGAATCTGTATTCCACATGGGTGTCAAAACCTATCGAACACTGTTAGAATAAATAGTGGAACAAAGAAAAATAGTGAGTATTAACTACTCAACCTAAGAGGAGAAGGAACTTGTATATACTTAACGAATACACAGGTGAAAAAAAAGTTGTTGACTACCTATCTCCTATTATTCTCATACTCCTCACTCAGCAGCATCCACTCCACTCCAAGCCAAGTTGAATCAAGTCGCTTTCTCCAGCTTGTCTGTGATGATGAGATGTACACACAGATGTACATACATGCCCTTACACGGGAACAGAATAAAAGTGGGGTGTTAGATGTGCCTGTCTTTCCTCGCGTCTTTTGTTTCATGAAATGTGAAACAAGGAATAACTGAATAGAACAAAAAACCGGTACAGCTGGAAAGAGTTGAAAGTCCGAGAGGAAATCTCTGAGTACCATTTAGGTAGGGCCGGGCACCGTGGTACACATATGTACATTCAGTTCTCTTCAGAGGAATCATGTAGCGTAAGGAACCGTTTGGGGCATATGGTAGTTGTTGAGAAACAGTCTGGCTGGGATTCTCATCCACTCCTTACTCCATCTCCTTGTGTGTTGTTTCCCTCTATGTACCGTGCATACATGTTATTATATTATATCACTGTGTCCATTTATATTATGTCCTGAAAGGCAACGGAAAATTGATGTGTGCCAAACACTTATTTTCACTACGAGCGGTAACCTGAGTGAGGGAGAAAGTCTTTGTGCATTAAGCATTTCACCATAGTGGACTCACTCAACCTGCAATATTAGTATCACTTTGGGTGGACTGGAGAAATACCTACATTCTTTATTTGATACTCCAGTTCACACCGGTTTTCTTCTTTCCGCCACCTAATATCATATATTGCATTACATAATATTGCATAACATTTGAGTAGACGGCTGCCCCAAAGAAGGTCTTCCGCATGAATACATGTGGAGACAAAAAAAAAGAGAGAAGAATATATTATAAGGTTTAATATGGGCTGGTGATAACGTGAAGAAAAGGGTAAGAGCAAATAAATGAATGCATCGTTTTCTCTATTCATTTTCTTCTTTTTGAAGTAAATACATGCTAATATGATGAGAAAGGGGACGAGTAGTGGAGAGAGAAAGGAGGGTGTCGGTTCCCTGTACTTGTGATGTGAAGAGGAGAAAGACGAATACTTTTCTGTTAGTCTGGCTGACACGACACAAACCTATCTACTGGGGCTGGTGTGTGGATCTAGGTAGACGGAGAGAACGGTGGGATCCTGAGACCACAAAAATCTTGGGAAAACATATCTTCAGTGGTTTGTTAAAAAAGATACATTACCATCTCCCTATTTACTGGTGGTGTACACATGTATGTGTGTATGAGCTTTGTGTACACGGTTCACGTGAATTTTTTTTTACTCCACCACCGTTCTCCTCAGTTATGGGATGAGGCGGCTTGCAAAAAGTATCCTTCTTCGTTGAAACGTGCAGTGAAAGCTGGATGAGGCGTGAGGGGATAATCGGTCTCACTATTTGATAAAACCAAACCACTAAAAGCAGTGGCTGTAAAGAAACGAAACACTGAAAAAAGGGCGAGAGAGTGTAAAAATTGCAAAAATTGATATTCCATCGACATATTTCTCGTTTTCCTGCATCGACTCTTTCAACTTAAGTTATCCATCGGACTCATAACTCGACCCTGCTATTCCCCCCTTATGAAGCTCACTTGTTTAACTCACTCATTCTTTGTTACAGTACACGTACACATTATGAAGTTCGTACGTAGAATGAAGTATGTAACTAAGTAAAAATGTTTTGTTGCCCTGTGTAGTTTGTTCCGAAGTATGTACTTGAGCTATTGTTTTGTGAACTCTTATTACCGGAACCGTATTTCCTTTTTTCCCTTTCTCCATTTTCCATCTCTCCATGTTTGCCTATGTGTGTGGAAACGTACATTCACTCTTCCGTTTCCTCTCCATATGAATGTCATTTACTTTCTCCGAGTAATCTTATGTACTGACTGGAAAGAAAATAGCCGTCCACTCCTCTCTAAAACATTTTTTCTCGACTTCAAAGGGAACCAGTTTTCTACGAAATGTTATTTTTTCAACGAGCAAATATTCATAATGATCAGTTGCGTTGCGGTTGTGCTTTTTATTCCATTCCGATGACATGAGTACGGTGGGGCTTCTACAGACTCACTTTGGGCTCCGCTCACATACTCAAAAATGAGTTGAGCGGGGAGTAGCGCTTGATGTGCCCAACTGCATTTTTATGCCTTTTTAGGGATGATGATGATATCTATCCTTAAGCATCCTGCAATTTGGTATAGAGCTGTAGTAGATATTGTTTCCATTTTTTCTACTTGTAAGCTTTGTAGCGCCAGATTACAGTTAAGTGAAATAAATGCATAGAGCTGGAGTAGACTGTATCGATTTTCATAACACCGAAAGACTGAAGAAATTACGAGGACAGACTGTTGTTGTCTGAAGCCAGCAATCATTGAGGAGCGAGCCTTTGATACGATACGATCTGATCATGATTCCTGGTGAAAGTTTTCCTGACAATGGGCTATACATTTCCTGGTACTCGATGCAAGAACGACGTCATCGCCCTTGTTATACTCAACCCCTACCCGTAGCCTACCTATCATACATAGTTTTGTTGCTGCCAAAATGTGGGCTATTTGTTAAAGTTGTAAATTAAAAGTCCACACTTTCGCCGCCGACTACGAATACCTCTGCTCGTTGCTAGCTAGATATTGTCACGCAAGTTTGATCCGGACAGGATGTTGCAGGACTTTATAGTGTATATCTGATTTCGGTAGTTTGTATTAAGATAACTTTTGGATAAAGTAGGGAAAGATTTATTTTTAGTGCAATTGTGACATGGTAAATGTTGGCCCTAGTTGGTCTACTTATTGCTTTCTGGTTGAATGAATTTTGTTAGTAAGGTCATTTCCCGTAACGCTACTCCATTATTGGCAAAGGAATGGATCACATTTTTACCAAAAAGAGATCAAATACACTTGCCACTCCTGGAATACTGTATGCTATTTCACTTCGTTCATATTTATGAATCTATTGGTGGTATTTAGAGTGGCTCCAGGGATCATTTTTAACACGGACTTTAGGTCAACCTAACCGACAGCTGTATCTTAGTTCGACCCACCACCATATATCCCCGCTTTGCTATACTTCTGCAGGCGCTGTTGAGAAATACATTTGTCTTGGAGCCTTGCAATGTATTTTGAATGAAATAATCCGTGGTGAAGACTACACGTGCTACTATTTTGGCTTATGTTCATAAAAATAGTTTTAAATGTGACCATGTAGTTTGTGACTTTACAAAAAAACGTCTACTCTTTCTGTCAGCCAGAACATCGTAGTTAGAAAGAATCGGAAATGTCAAAAATTGCCAACTGAAGGTATCAATAAACTGCTGTAAAAACCAGCGGTTAAAAAACTAAGCAAAAAAGTGACCCAAAAGGAAATGTCAAAGATTAGAGAGAAAGTTATTCTGAGTGAGCAGCAGCACAAAACTTTTTTTCTCTGACAGAGCGGTCAAAAGAGAAATATGGACAGAAAACAACAACTTAAAAGCAAACACATGTAATAATGCTATTTTTAACCCGCATGATGTCTATTAGCTATGCAGAGAGGGAACTACACTGCAACAGTATGTCAAAGCGTTTCTAGTAGGTATCCGAGCACTACTGTCTCTTTAAATAGTATAGTCAGAGTAACCGAAAGTGTACAGCTTGCGCTTTTTAAAAAGAATACAGAAAATAAATTATTAATGAACAAAACTTGTGAATTCAATATTAATATCTGAAAACGGCTGCTCTGAAACCCTGTTGTACTTTACCCACATATGCTCCCCGTCCACACACACCCGTTGTGCATGTATGTCTCTGTACCTCCGCATATTATAAGGAGGGTAGCATGTGCATGTGTGCAAAGTAAATAGCTTTTTTCTTATTGTTAGTAATGCCAAACTGTTGATGTCGCAGTAGGATATTACGGAAAGAAGTTGGGTAAGGAAAGTTACCTTTCATCAGTAGTGGGGCCAAAAAAATGCGTAGTCCATGGTTCACTGCTCAAGCGAAAATTCTTTCGTGCGTTTGGCGCATTTTGTTTCCATTTTTATGCGAACCAATTCTGTTAAAACGTTTAGAATTCATGGAAATTGAAAACCTTGTAATTTAATATTAGGTAGCCTCAAGCCAGCCTCATGTGACCGGCCAAGTTCATGGATTAGCTCCAAGCTGGGCTAAGCACTAGAAGGGAATAAAAATGTACATATGCGAAATGAAATCACAAAAAATACATAACTGTACGTACATTCAACATTTCTCCTTTTCCAATCGGGTTTTGATGGACTCGATTCCATTTCATTGCATAAGTTTGAATTGTGCTTACACAGCTTACGCGAATGTATCCACAGGTCATTTTTACTTTTGATTTAAGTGAATGTTGGTAGAAAATGAAAAAAAGCTTTATAAAACTCATGAACATTTGGAAAGAAACTTATAAATTGTAAGTATAGCCCTACTTATGGATTAGAGGATCAGCAGGTGAACAAAATATTCGGAATTTTTATAAACCCGTAGCTGTTGCATCAATTTGGTTATGCGAAATCTAAAAATAGAGGAATTGACAAGTAGGCTATAGTTGAACCTGTAAAAGAAATTTCTTTGTAAAAATTTAATATTATGTGTCATCTTCCTTTTCCCAACAAAAAGCATCGCAACACCCACAGTGAAGTATTCAATACGTGCGCATAGCTACTTCCAATATTATTTACCTACTTGAAGACGACTCCTGTCTAAAACTTTGTGGATAGGTTTGTAAGGCGATGGTGATAGTGATGATGACGGAGAAGAGTGTTCTTGTTATGAAAAATAAAAATTGAGTCTACAATTTACCCCTCTTTTACATTTAGTTTACATTTCCTCGCTCGTTTGATACTCGAGAGTAGAGTCGTGTATGTAAACGGCCAACAAAGAAGGCAAGTTCAAGCGATGCTGCTACATAATCTTGTTCACATCTTCTGCCTTTTCGTGAATATAAACCAAAGTTGGGATCGACCTTTCTTCCCTGTCATCACGCTGTCCTCATATCGCAAGATGACTTCCATAAAAATGTCAACAGAAGAGCTCATCTACTCTACATACTATTCCTTTCGCCACTTTTTTTTCCTGGAGTGGTCCATATTGATTTTATACTGATGTTCATAATACATTGTCAAAAATACTGTACGTCTCCTCGAGTGAAGAATGTTAAGAATGTGAGATCAACTTCGACATCCTATTTCCACTTCACACTGACGCCAGAAAGACGTAACAAACAAAAGAAAAACCTGTCGCGCACACCACATAAATGTTTTATTCCAATTTTTTTTCATTGAGGCGAGACGTGACATTCACATCAAGAAATCATATATTTTTCATCAACTCTCATTGGTGGAGTCAGGTTTTCTATGATTTGATATGATATGACACGAAAGTAATGGTATCACTTAAGAAAACGTAATCGAGAATGCATTTGCTTGATAGCTGGTGGGGTAAATGCATGCTTCGTGATTTTCTGTAGAACAATTACTAATCATGTTTGATTTGTTGGCTGCGAACTGTTCTGTAGTTTACTTATGAGGGCGAATTTCGGTTCGCAATAACCTGTAAACCATCCATGCGTTAAAGGCAAATGTCAATAATATGAGATGGCACAGGCTTCAAGTTTTTTTTATCATGTAGAGAACTCATATTAGTGCAAACACGCCTACTATCTCTATATATTTCATGTGAACATTAGCATTTCCTTTTTCAAGCAAAAGAGAAGGTGCTGGCAGAGCATATTCATGATGTTTCTGGCAATAAAATAAAGTTGATGTCTGAGAAGTCCTTGTGATATCACAATCACCATACCATTATCAGGAGAAATGGGATACAACAGGATGCAATGATTTCATCAACTACACATATTACATTATAAAGTATACGATACGATGGTGTTTAACTTTTGTCTACTATCATGAATGACATGGCCCAACCATATGATGTAACTTTAGAAGGTAAAGACTGTGCTTACAAATCCAGGTGGTATAAAACTAAGGTAAGATTTATCCTAATTTTGGCTTTAGCAACGTTAAACAGGTTGCCAAAACTGTGTTTACAAGGAAGTCTGATACTGATCAGAGTATGTGCATAATACATACTAGTGGTATGCAGAATGTAAAGCATGAAGACTTGTTTCTTTAGTGGCCGCTTATATTACAAAAGCACACGTTTGTCATCTTTCTGGATTATGAGTCCTACATGTTTATGACTTTTTTTTACAAGTTTAATACTTCTTTGATCCTTGCACGGGCAAGTGGAGTGTAAACTAGACCTGGTCTACTTTGTCACTTTGGTCATATGAAAGAAAATCTGAAATTGCAATGCACCGTGTAATTTTTGAAGAGAGCAACCACCACTGCAGTCAGGTTGCTGCTTAATAGTTTAACGGACATTAAGAGAAGCAAGCATGCCTGGAAAGATGAGAGTGTTGAGTGAAATTATTGTTGTATATGGAGTAGCGCAACCCAAAGTGTTTCTTTTCCCTTTCGTCCATTTTATACTATTATCAGCATAATTGTGGCTCTCTGACTTATTATGAATGTATGCAAAACTAAATGCATACTTGTTTATTCCTCCTGTTTCAACGGTGAGTTGAGCACAGGTTTGTAGGTGGAAGGTGTAGAGCTGGTGAAGCCACTGTTACAAATTTACGGCAATAATAATTCCGCACGTGATACCTGGAATTCTCTTATATACATATAAAAAGTAATGCAAGCTTTTCCTTTTCCCTTGTGGCATTATGATCATCAATGTGCGGCTTCAATGAAACAACACCCTTGTGGGCAGTTTCTACTCTTTTTGCTTCCATTTCGAGCATAAATTGATGAATTCATCGTGTTTTCCAGAGCATACAAATACATAACAAACTTGGTACACGGAGCAATGCAATGTACATATTATTTTATGTTGTAATATATGTGTTTATTTATACCGCACACTTAACCATCATTTCGTATAGCTAAAAAAGTAAGCATTGCCGGAAATATGTACACACACAACACTACTGTTCTTCTATCGACCTTTCCCTTATGGAACAGAAGTACCGACCTAAAAAAATTCCCCCTGCTGTCTCATTTCAAACAGAGGCTTAGGCTCATGGAAACCGAAGAAGCTGCACCAATGCTTTCAATGCCAGAAAAATTCAATTTTATTGAGATGGATTGTTTGATTTTTTACAGTTGGTGAATGTTTGGGAAAAGTTGGGTAGGATTCGATAATTTCTATTAGCTTTATGTCATCATTAACTTCTAAAATAGCTAATTAATCTTCTGCCTTCAGTCTAGCATTCCCCCCAAATACTTAGACACTAAAAATACATTTTTCTCTTTCCCAACAAGGAGGGGAACTCGGAGACGGGGAAAGGTATCAGTTGGACTTAGGCAATGTGCGGCACTAAAACTTCGTTGTTTCATTTCAACGCAACGTCGAATGTTTAATAAATATCCTGCAAGGTGGTTAAGCACCACCATCATGACATGATGAAGCACAAGTTTACATAGCTAAATAACGTGTGCAACTGAGAAGGAGAAGGAAAGTCAGTGGTGTGGTGTGGAGTTTGGATTAGACGGTTTTTAAAACACCCAAAAGTCATAATAATAGCAGTAGTCTTAATTGGTTATAAAGTTACGCGTTCCCCCAGCCCATATGTCAAGTTACTTACGGCAACTAAATTATCTTCAAAATGCAGACGATGCTTTGCAAAATGAATGGATGATCGCAGCCGTCACTTCATCCAGGATGAGGTTTCTACCAACAATTCAAAAACAGTAATGGCACAATAGAAACTTTCTTAATTTCTATAAGGGAACTTAGCAGTCTTGGATTCTGCTATTCGGCTTCTTTTAATATAAGCAACTATACAGTTTTTCAGGTAGAAAGAAGGTGTAGACGGAAGCGATTTGAGCAGAGTACAAAGTCTGTTGTGATGTTGGACGTCACACTGGAGGGAAATGATGTTCCATTGTGTGCCTTTCTCTGAGTTTTTATTCTGTATCTCTCGCGAGAAGCGTGAAAACAGGACATGAGCTTTATTAAGGATAAAAAAGCAAACTAGGTTTGTTGCGGCGAAGAAGACAGCGTGTACGAACTGAATAGGATGGCAAAGGAGTAAGCACAATATGAATCTGTAATGTTATACACTTACTTAATAAGATATGCACCCCTTGATGTCTAAAGAAATTCAATTTTTACTGCTACGGCAAATTTATGGAAATAAATGGAGAAAAATTAATTTCATCTTCTTCAACAAGGCTCTCTTGTTTCGCACAAGAGCATTGAGGAAAATAAAAAACTGAGTCATTCCAGTTTTACAAACATTGAGACCGTAAGCTTATTTTCATCATATCCTTCAATATAGGACGATGCAAAGGCTCGTGTTCAACTAAAAAGAAAGTTAGTTTGCTGTATAAGAATCTCGTTCTTGGATTAATGTAAAATGCGTATAATGGAAAAAGAAGAGTTGGCATATTACTTGAGCTTATACAGGTTACAAGTTTCTAATTTTGTTGATGACATGGGACGCTGGTGTAGACTCTCTTAGTTTAATCCCAATTTTCCTTGTTTTGTAGTTACCAGCTCACATGGTACGCTATGAATTTTGATGGGAATATGTTCAAGCAGTTGATGAACTACTGTCAATCAACTTCGAGCTCATGGATGCCTAAACATGTCATATGAAATAGTAGCAATCAACCATTTGCTGGTTTCAGCAAGTGTGCTTAATATTGCAATGAGTGATTGAGGGATTACTGGATAGTTGATGTAAAATTCATAAAGAAGGCTGTTGCTCAAGTTCGAAATTTGTTCACGTTCTCTTCTGGAAATGACTAAAAGTACACATGGCGATTGATGATTAGTAATTCATTCATAGAGCCTGTAACACCGCGTATAAAAACCAGGGAAGTAAAATTTAAAGTTTTTGTCACGTGAATGTGCGGATTTATTGCTAATATTCATTTCTTTATTCGAAAGCGTTGAGAGTTGAGAGACAACCGTTTTATAGATTTTTTTTGTCCCTCCGTCATGTATTCAATTATGTACCTGGAACACTTACCTAATTTTCCTCTGAATTCCAGTGAAAGCAGAGACTTTTTGTATCCAGTTAGAAAGTGAAAATGTTAAAATGAAAGTTTTAGTGAAAGAAAGCTGGTTTCCACGTGTTCGAGGGAAGAACAACCCAGTTGAGAGAGAGAGACAAGTATAATCAGTTGTGTAATTGTGACTTAGTGCTTTCAACTCGTAGACATTCAGAGATACACACTCCTTCACCTATATATTATGTTGAGCTGAAATAATATAGCATTGTTGATCGCCATAAGTTGAGAGCCGCATGACTTGCAAGGAAAATTCAAGTTGTTTTAGTGTTCCTCTCATCTCGCACAGACATGGAAAAGAGCTGGCATTACACTGGCGCTAGGGGAAGATATGTCTAGTATGAGTCTAATATTATGTGTGACGGTATACAATCAAGGATGATTTCAAGTAGCGGCACGTTCCTATCCTCAGGGATCAAAGTTTTGTAAACTAAACGTTATTTCTTCAAATGCATATAGCCGCAAGAAGACATATATATGGTACTCCCTAATAATGAGTTCGTGTAGGAGGATGGCACATGTTTTGTTCTAATTAGTTGAAGAAACACTGAGACTGGGTGGGATTTGAGAAGATTTAATTTTGTGTTCACTCACCTTCTTCTCCGTATCACATTTTATTCATGTCAACATTTTCCTATTTTAAATGTGTTCCCTCTAATGTGTGCATCAAAATTCATCTGCATTTCCATAAACCAGGGTGTGGTACGTTCGGCGGAAACACTAATCTTTTCATTCGCAAAAGTAAAGTGGCGTAAAATTCTTTTGAATGTTCATCGTATCGTCACACAAAATTAAAGGATTTATGCTGGGACTCTCCTTTCGCAAAAAAAACACTTGGATATAACCAAATCAGATGAATAATTGAAATGAAGAAAGCCTTTGTACAAGAATAAATTTAATTGCAGTTGCAAATTTTTAAGACGTATTATGTAAAGGAAATCAAGAATTTTCCCGCGTCAGTAATGATATCAATTAATAGGATAATTGTTGACGCTTTGTTACTCACGAGTGGAAATTCCGCTTACAACTAGAAGAAAAATCGGTATGCATTCCTATGTAAATGAAGATCTGAGATAATGCCAGCTTTCTCTGATCGTATTAACGAACGTTTAGTCTCATATCGTTTTCTAACATGTAAAGCCGAGGCTGAAAAAATGACAACTTGTAAAATTGTTGTAAGTTAACGACTGACTGCTACTCTTTTACAAGAAGTTATACCTGTAGTGTGACTATCCTTTTGAAGGAACAAGTGTGTTCTGGTTTTATTTGTAAAGGAAACAAACCTCATTATCCGCATGTATGTTCTAGGTTTCATTAAAGCATGCTGAAGTATAGGTATTAATATTACGATCAGTATTTATCTTGAATAACAAGGCAATCACTAGTCACTTCCCAGGTCTGACTCATTCAAGAAAGTAATGGTTTATACCTACCAAGAGTTGTACTGGGGTTATTTCACAGAACTCGGTAGACAAGAATACAAATATTTAGGTAGTTCTGTAGTTGTGAAACCACATTGAGCATCTGTAGAATAATGACTATTACGTTATGAATCCATAACTTCCACTTTGCTTGTCATGGGGTGGATTAACACGAGGTGATTTTGGTGTCCTAAATTCTAAACAAGATCAAGATCAACTTAATGAGTTGTGATGCTCAAATTTTACTTGATCTTCGGACCTGTTTCATACATCGGGTATGCTGATGTGATTAAGGGATGAAGACAAATGTATGAGATGATGATTATTGCAACCACCAGCCCACCTGCTCATTCATTTTAATCAAACTTTTCACAGGAGCTAGCGCGTATAGAATGCTAATGTTACTCTTTGCATTTAATGTTTGCAGATAGGGTTTTGTGAGATAATAAATATTCACCATTTTGTACATGCGTATGCATCCGCCTTAAAGAAAAATTGGATATTATACCTTGCATGTGGGTTGGTAAAATCGATTCACTCCAGTATATTTTAAACTTTCCATTGATTGCTAGAAAAGTATTGGTAGCAAATCAAATTATTATAAACCACTTTTGACATGTTAAAAAAGATTTGACGTTTCTATTAACCTACAACGGAGTAAAGCCTTTGGTTACCATAACATGTATGTATAATTCGTAATTTAATTAGATTGATGAGGTACTTGCTGGTTGAATATTTATTCCTGAAAATTCGATGAAAATGGAAAGAAATTTATTTTTAAACAGACTGCCATAAATTGAAGCTAGTACATTTCTAAGTTTTGTAAGTATTTTAGTAGCTCTATGTAAGCCTTGCAAGGCTACTGGCTAGTAATCAATAGTAATCATTTAAACGTGTCCTGTATACCTAGATAAAACCTAATGTCAAACTGGTGATATGAGTATTAGCGAGGTACGCACGCATATGGGCTCAATTTGAAACCCTTTTTTGTTAGTTCCGGCTGTTCTGTTCAATACATTGGTCAGCGGTTTGAATTCAAGCATAAGAAAAAGGGCTTTATGAGACTTCATCTATCTTTTAGCTATTTTGTACGAACATTGGCTAGATATTAAACGCATACGTAATTTACCATATTGGGCAAGAGCAACTAACATTCACTTTTGACTTTTGTGAGTTTAATATCAGTTATAAAATGCATAAGTGTGTATGTAACGCTGCAAATGATGTGTAATGACAGTGGTTGGGTTTTGTGAACATCTTTGCAGGTGAGTAGACCCTCCTCAGACCTCAAAATGTAAAATGGTGATCCCAAAAGAAACTTACCTTACCCTCACCTCTTTCTTTTAGGTATACAAAGATTTTAAGTCAATTACAATGGAATAGATTAATATGGTGGTGGTGTGGGGAAGCCAAGCCACTGAGAACAGTTCTTGTACGGCAGTGGTACAAGTAATTTTTCGTTTTCCTGAATTTATTGCAATTGTTGAGGACTTCCTGAAATTAATCTACATTTCTTTAATTACAAATCGTGGTTTGCGACTCTACTATACAGTCATTGTACTTACTAGCTCCATCTTGTCATTATCAGCACTATCGGCCAACATATTATCATTGTGCGTTCTAGATTAAGATTAGACTCTTTCCGATTAATAATATGCAAAGCTACAAAAATGAAATGAAACGAAATTGGATTTCTGTCTTCGCCATTATCATACTCATTGTAATGTATCTGTGTAAAACGGTGTTATCCTGTCCTTAACTGAAATGAAAGTATCAACTGCAAACGTACAATGTAATGCCACAAAATCCTTTAGTTTACAACCAGCAAAAGCAAAGCATGCGAGAGAAGGTAAACAAACAAGCAAAGCTGGTTACACGAAAGCCTCTTGTGTCTTCTTGGTGTGCGAAATTGAGGACGATGATTAAACCAGAAGATAACGGCACCCGGCAATCTGCCTGCGTGCTGTATATCAGTATTAATGCATTCCGAGTTTGAGCAGCGTATGTAACATGAACATGACAATGCAATATGAATAAGCAAAGCTACGAAATTGTACGTACATACATCCATTTCATACTTGTAGCTTCATGCAGCACATGCATAATTCAGACACATTTTCGCATGACATGTATATATCAACGTTGAATGGCTATTGCCAATGGTGTAAAACACAGGAGGGAAGAGCAATTTATTCTTCTCGGACCCAAGTGCTGCAAATGCGTGTGATGAGGATAACGCTGAATGAAGCCACTCTCTTCTGTCTCTGTGCCCATTCTCTCTCCTTTTAAATACTTTACTGTCACGATGCTGTCTTTAAGTAAAAACAGATAATGATTTGATGTGGAAAAACATATCGCGCACTTTTTTCTCTCTCTATATTTTGTTAAATGGCATTCATTTTCATTTCTACGTTTGTTTCCTTTCGTCATCAACACTCGGAGTATGATTTTGCATTAAATAAAATGCCATGCAAACTTCGATCATCAAATATAGTAATGCGTGTGTTTAGGTATGCACGTTTCAAAAAAGAAACACAGTTAGTCGTTTACTTCAAACCTATAATTTTAGCGATGTATGAACTGGGACACTGAAACTACTAAAAGTTATTTTGAGTTGGACAGGTAATCAAGTATAAAAAAAACTGTGCTGCTCTGCAAAAGAAGTCCTTAGAATAATGGATAAAGTAACATACAGCACATTTGGAATGGAGATAAATTGCGAATCACAATATGCATGCAATCATGTCATCAGTGACAATTTACTCCTAAAGATATCAGCAGAGCTGAGAACAAGGAGAAGCATTATAACTACTAAACTATATTTAAAAGCTTTAGTCGGCATCGCATGACAGCCACATTGTCACATTTTTTCGTTCATCCAAATTCCGATTTTGAAGGTTTGTCTATTCTAGCTTTATCGACCATCTTTGAATGTTCCTAGTCCCGATTGTGTTTTACTCAGTTTCCCGATTGGGAACAGGTAGAGAGCTCATAATTATCACATCACCGTCACTCACTCATACCTATTAAATATATTATGATTATGACATGTCTTAAATGTGACTTTGAAATTTTACTCAAAACCAACTCTGTTTGTCTTTGTTTCTTCGGTTGTATTGAGTAGTATTATTAATGGGCATTACAAAAGTTGTATTTTTTAAAAAAAGCTTAAAGATTATCTTCCGATGGAATTAGGTAGATTTTAAATTATAAGTACAAGAAATACAAACAAGAAAAATGGACGGAGCCATGTTACTTAATAAAATTCAACTTGATATTGCTGTTATCCATCCTCAAACTTGTGAAAGGAATAAATAAGAAATGTAATTTTCATGTGGGAGGATGTGATGTTGTAAATTTCAATGGAATTTCATCAAATTATACAAATGTCAAACCAAACCTTCTTTCAAGAGGACAACGAACGAGCACATTTCCTCTTTCCCAAGTTTTTAACGCTTTTCTGTGGGTTGAATATGGTTAGGCAGATGGGTTATCATATCATCGTCATCATACTTCACAACAGCAATTTGAATGTGATTTTTCTGGTTGCAGCAAACTAAATGCATATTTGCATTGATTTTATGTCCATACATGAAACCACGTCTTTTTTAATTAAAATGTGCATATGTACATGTATGAAGTATACATGTACATGCATTTATCCACATATGCAATGCAAGAAATAAGTATAATAATTGTGTGTTATTTGTCTTCCAAAGATATATAGACAGCAAAGTATTCCTTTATTTGTTTAACCCTTGTAGTGAGTTGTTACTGTCCATTCTTTTTTGTGTAATTATATTTTTAAATGTCGGAACGCCTCCGGGTTTTTTTATTTTCTAAGAATTTGCAGATTCTACTGTACGAACGTTAATTTTGCGTAATAGTGTAACCTCTGCTTGCTACTGTTTTACTTGTCAGGCTATGTGGCATGTCTCCCAGGTATAAAGCAGCTGTGCTAGCTGCCAACCTGTTCGCGATGGCTACATGGTGTGGTGTAATTACCATTAAGATCAAAATGACTGTGTAATTTTCCTGGTCAACTGAGCCATATAATTTTTAGCCACATTCTCGTAAATTATTTTGCTGCAAGTTTAATTCTAAACAGAGTAATGACTTTTCGTCAGAACCCAACTTTTTCCTTTCGATGTTGAGAAAATATATGTTCTTTCGAACCTTTTAGAAGGCTTTTGTTTTAGTTTTACAATGAAAATTCAAGGAGCATTACACCCTCGAACGAGTTATGTGTTGAAGACCAACAAAGGCAGCTGCTTTTACGCTCATCATCTCTGACAGAAATGTTATCAGCTGTCAGTGACAACTTGCTACTGAGAGATTTGTTACTTGATGTCATGGCAGGTAAAATTCATTATCAAAAAACCTCATTGGAAAAAGAAAATAGGTTTTGATTTCTGTCTGAAAGCTCTGCATATTTGTTTAAAATATTTTACTTTATTCAACATTCAAAATATGTTGCTGGACATACACAAGCTGCTTTCGTTACCCTTCACATTGTCTCTAATTACCAATCAGTACATTGCTGCAATTTGATCTGGTATAAATGCAGTGAAGCATTTCGGATGAAATTCTACGGAGATAGTTGGAAAGATGAAACGATGAGTAGTAAAACAACAACCATTTTTTATTAGGTAAATGAACGATGAATGAAAACTGTTTTTAATAAATTTATGTCTAACGAGACGACGAGTTTCATAAGCATCTGCTTTAGCAAAGCCAGCACATTTTCAATAACTGCTTCGTTTTCCCAATGTTTGCTCCCTGATGGTATTAAGCAGAGCAAAAATGGATTAAACCCTCCTTATGTTTTTAGAGCCACCGCAACGTAACAAAACTGGTTTAGAATATCAAATGCTGGAATTTAATACAGCACAGGTTTGGTGGATGCTAAAAAATTAAATACATCCATATGTAATGTATTCACATGTTGTGGTCTCGGAAGAGATTTTGCGCGGTGGTTGGTAACGCAACGTAACATTCTACACCGCTCATGTTGTACACAGAGTGGGTCTCTGCTAAACTTTGAATTCGTATTAAAAAGGGGGAATCATATAAAATGTGAAACTTTTTATGAAAAGCTTAAAAATGGTTTGAAGAGAGTAAGTAGTTGTTGTCCGCTCAAAATACAATAGGGAAACCAAGAAGTTTGTTAAAAGATCGTGAAGTTAGAGATGAGGTTGATGGAAACTAGAGAAGCATCAAACCAAATAATGACTATGCCACAGCCTCGAAATGTTGATGATGGTCATCTTTACGACAGGTAGAGAGCATTTTTATGGGCAAGTACACCACATGAACCCATGTCTAACAAGAGATTTTATTCCATGTACTCAGCAGCTCAGCGTATGCATAAGACAACCTCTTCGTAATAAGGTTGTAAAAAGTCTGGTATTATACTGATACTCGGATGTTTACAAAAGGGCTGTCTGCATAAAAACACATCGTGGTGTTTAGTATGGTTGTGTGCCATACAACTATTCGTTTACAGCGTAGTCAACTAAAATGGCATCAGTATAAGGGATGCATATTGCATGTACCACTCCGTCTCCTACTACTATCAAAGATCTTCCAGGCTTTACTTTACTTGACTCACTTCACTTTATATTAGCGGATTGGATGTCGCTCATGATAACTATGAAATGAGGTTTGAATGAAGAAAACAGTATCATTTTGTGTTCTGCATACGTCGGCATTCTCCAATGAAAAAGCGTGCCTCCAACCACTACCAACGTGCACTACTGCGGCTCAACTTGTATGTATATCCATTGTGTACACATTATTGCTGAATTGAGAGTGAGCTGACATTATTGCATACATGCATTCATGCATAATGTATAGACATGCCTTTAAGTGAAGTAAGCAATCAAGCAATAACTTTGAATGGAGAGGGAAACCTGTAGAATAGCAAAGTACTTGCAGAATATTACACGTTTCCCTACATACTAATAGGGCATATGAATGCTCATTTTGATATGTTTACATGTAGACATAAGTACTACCTTTTGTAATTGTGTGTTGTAGGCTATTCCTACTGTCTCTTTTGGCAATATTGGAGTTTTTACTCGTTCGGGAGTGAGAGAGCGATGTGGTGACATTGGTCGGTCAAGATAACATTATTCCATGATTCTTCAGGCAAGTTTATTTAAGCTCCATAGGAGAGAAAAATGTGGACGGGAAAACGACGACTTAACTTATAAGTCTCCTTTTCTTGCTCTCTCACTCCAACCACTTTTTGAGAAGGTATAATAATAAGCAGGAGAGAGCCAATGGAAAAATATATATAGTCACAACAACTCTTTGGGTACAAGCTTTTTTCCAAGTGCGTGCGTACTCATGCATTCTTATTAATGTAAAGTGTAGAGTTTGAGGTACAATGACCCACGTTTTCTACAACGTCGCCTGAGAAAAAACTGGAAGAAGAATACAGTTTCCATTTTGCACAACTTTTTTTTTATGTTTTATGCAGTGGTATGTGCGTTTATACATTATGTGTTTGTTAACATTTGAACCTCTCACTTCTTCTATCCAAGTCAACTCGCCATTTTATCTATTTTATGCATATATAAGTTGAAAAAAAAACTACGCGAAAACTTACACAATATGTTGTGCTCTCCTCCTCAACTTTATTTTGTGGAGTCCTTTTTAGGATTACAAGTTACAACTTACAAGCACAGGTATCTACAAGTGCCCGAATATAAATATGCATGGATCATCATAGATGTATATATAAAGTTGCATCTGTGTATAACATAATGGAGTGGTTTGGCTTGTGTGTCTGGGTAAACTATTTGCTTTTTAGTACCAGTTCCCTCTCTGTTGATACAGGGTCTATATAGTTGAAAAGGAGAAAGTGGAGAAGGAAAGGGAGCAACCGTAAGATTATCAAGATTTTGAGAGCCTCTTCTGTCAGTCTTTCCATTGCTTTTAAGCGGTAAGTTGAGTGGTAGGCTTAATATAAGTGTTTTAAAAGTCAACTCTTGTAGCCTAATGCGGAGAGTTTCTCTCATCAGATAGTAGTTGGCTGTTGCAAATGTATGCTAATGTCTGTATCCCATCCCTACCAGTATGGAGAAGTGTCTATTAAGAGATGAAACTTACATGAGAAAATGCAGCAAATTCGCTAGAATATTTCACAGGTATCCCCGGATTATGATCATGGCCAAAGTAACAATGAGACGCAAATGTGTTATATATAGCTTGTGGATAATAAAAATCACGCATAATCTCTTACCATATAACACACCAATTATTTGACAGCTCCTTTCATTCCACTTACATTACTCCACAGAAGGGAGGTGCAGGTGTGCAAAATTTTAGCTTAAGCTCTCATCTAGTTTCTCATACACGGCATCCAGTAAAGGGAATGGACCTAACCAGTGGATGGAGGCCGGCCATGGGGTTTTATATTGTCATGTGTTATTGCAATGTACGCTTGTTTCAGGCTGCTGCAATGAGACTCCGGGTTGCGTTGCGAGTAGGGATTCATTACAACTTCCCAGATTTCTTAATATTTGTCAGACTCTCAGCATGAGCACAATGAATGCGTAGTGTGCGTAATCATTCAATTCGGCCGACAGTTTCTGTTTCAAATTGCACAAGTTTCTTGGCCGAAACCCCGATGAAAGATGACTATTAAATTGAAACTGTAACTGGGATGCAAATTGTTTGGAGTCCAAACTTCGGATATTTAAATAGATCGATCGAGTTGCAAGATGGATTGTGATATATTAGCCTCGCTAAGCTCAACCCGACGCTAATGTATGTAGCATAGATTGCGTGAAAGCTGATTGTGCATTGAATAGGGCAGCATGTATTGTGCGAAGGTTTTCATAGTTCAAGAATTTATGCTAATTATCTCCATCAGTCACAACGCACGTTAGGAGTGGAATGCCATAAAAGGGGTATGATGTGAGCTGTGAGTCTATATTTTTAGAACGGTATACAGGCTTGCCAACTAACTTCAAGTGTTGCCACCATACAAATAAACTGACGATGAATGGAATACACTTCAATAAACAAGAGTAAAAAACATAGAATGGTCTGTTTGGGACACAAGATTTTGTGACAAAATTGGCGATCTTTTACATTCTCCCGTTGTTACGTCTTACGTTACATTTCCTTTATGAGCTGACTTTAGCCTGCAAAAAAGTGACTGATATAGTACTCGAGGAATTCATGGCTAGCCAGTGATTTGAATAAATTCCTAGTTTGAATTTGCATTACTCTGCTTTATTTTGGCTGCAGACCCCTTTCACTGCCATCATTGGTTTTTGCTCTCTCTCCAAAGCCCACTAGTTACTGATGCTACAACTTTGTTTAGTCATATTGCTACAGGCAATGAGTTCTATTGAAGCTGCTGCGCCACTAGGAAAACTAGCAAATTCTTTCTGTTTCATATAGATAGTTACAACTACGCGTGTGAGTTACAAGCAATATTTATACGTTGATACTACGTCATATTGTACAACCAAGAGACCAACTTGCTCCGTGTGTACATAACGATCCAGAATAAATGGCTAAACGACTTTTCTTTCCATTTTTATGTACCTAATATTCTGCATGTTGGCTACTCGAGTCTGAGTTACTGTCTCTCATCGTTTCCATTAATCTTTTCAAGTCATTCCTTCACCCAAATCCAAATAGCCATTCCGTCTCTGTATTCATTTCATTATTTTGTACACAGATTCCTTCTCCTTTTCTCTCTCTGCTCTTTGGAACTAGATCTTGTCTGACGTTGCCCCAGCTATAAAAATAGCAAACGCTTTGTTGAACGCTGTAATAATATAATGACATTCCAACGGTTGAGAGAGAAAAGAAATTGCAATAACAACATCAACACGACGCCTCACAAAAACAGTTGACGGATAGAAATGCAATGGAAATAAAAATAGTGGAGAATGTATAAGTACACCACACTGCTAATGTCATGGAGGCAGAAAATAATACACAGCTAAAGTTGAGCTAACGTCTCATAGCTGCTACTTTCCCAGCCACTATGTACAAATGTACCTTATATAGTTATTTTTTGGGGCGCAAGAAATTGCAAAATCATAGGAGGCAATGGTCTGTTTATGAAAGTTTATGAAAGAAAGCAAAACGAAATTCCTTCTCCTTTCAAAACTTGCTACTACTTCTATACACATTGACAATCTAATCTCTTCATAAACCCCAAATCGCCATGCCATGGTAATATTAAACTTGCACAGTTCTTCCCCTCCCTATTCTTCTCATGGTGTCCAGCCAACAGTTGTGATTTTGACCGTACATATTTCTCAGCTAAGCCGACTAGGTATTGTCGTTAATATGATATGAGAGTGAGTAAACCGATAGAATCATATCGAAACTGTCTACAACTCTATGAAAAAAGGAAATGGGGAGAAAGCAGTTGAATGAATGGTACGTACAGCGGGCGTATTCTTTTCATTGCAGTGTTTCCTACCTCACGCTACCGCGACCACAGAAGACGCTTGTCTCTTTAGTTTTTAGGAATGCAACATATCCTATTCAAGATAAATGTTTCATATCTCTCACTAGCCCATGCTCCATATGGCACTGCTGCTCTGCTCTGGAACTTGAGCTCATAATAATAAGGGCACCCATATTTTTGCGTGGGGAAAGAAATGCCGAAAAAGAACTTTTGAATGGCACAATCATACGAAAACATCACACAAAGATTGCAAGAAGTAAAAGAATGAAAATAAAAGAGAAGGAGAAGAATGTGTAATGCGTTTTAGCCAACAAAAAAAATGTAATGAAACGGACCAAGAATGGTATAAGCTGCTAATAATGGAGTAAGTGAGACTCAAGCTCTGTGTTTGTGCATACGGGGAGAGAGAGAAAGCGGAACTGAGAAAAGTTGTGATATGTTAAATTTTCACAGATTTGCTGGCATGCCCATTGTTTGAGTGAAGAAAAGTAGCAACAGTTCTTTTTTTTGTTGGATATCTCCCACTAAGCAGACACATTTAATGTAAAGTTAAGATATGCTAATATCTTCAATATTATGTATGCAAACGAAGTTGAGGCCAGAGAGACGAGGAGGAGGACTCATCAAGTTTTCAGTTTGCTTTCTCCGCTGTCGATGCTGGTCTGGTGTCATGATGATGCCTCGTCTGTAGTGATGCTAACCCGTAAATCCTTTGTTGTACATACATGTTCTGACTTTGATCATGATCATGTCCGCCAGTTCAGGAGAATCCTATGGCGCTTCCGTGTTTTCACTTTAATGCCTAATTCCTGACAACGTTGGAAGGTAACTTGAAATCAAAACCTGGAATTGAAATAACTTTCCCAACTCTTTCCCCATATTTTAGTTAGCAATGCTGCCGGGTTTTGTTAAAACGGTTTGAGTTATACGCTCGCCATCATAAATTGTAAATTTTCTCCCAACCAAATAACATTCAGTTCTACTCTCTGCATTATACTTATTCAGACACCGTAAGCTTGTGCTTATCTTTACTTTATGCGAACGTATGCACGCTATATTATGGCATAAGCATCATAAAGATAAAAGGAAGTATTTACTTTTGTTCCACTCTCTCTCTCTCTCTCTCCTCTCTCATTTCTTTCTGTTTCGTTAGTGCACATTTCCATAAGAGTGACTCCGTGCATAAGCTGAATGATAATGTTGTTTAAGTAATGCTACAAAAAAAAGTTGGGCTTGGGCTTCAATATGCTGAAATGAGTTTGAACATGAGAGTAGTGCATTTTTTTAAATCTTGGGTTTGCATATGCAAGCACATTTTCCCTTTTGAGTAATGCCTCATCAACAAAACATGATTCTATCATCATCATCATCAGCTCATCAACTCATATTTGTATCGTGTGAGTGGGAGAACTCTATTTTTTAAAGAATTAAGTCTCTAATTGCGTAATTGAGAGGGATTTTATTGTCCAATGAACATAAGAAGACGGGGAAATCAGATGAAACTGACGAGGCAGAAGAAAAATTATCGATGAGTGCTCATAATATCTTAATTACATACACTTGTAATAAGCAGAGTATAAGTAAATCCTTCGAATTTTATGTAACCAAACTGATGATGAGATGCCTCCAATTTTAGTTGCCATTAACGCTGACGATAATCATCATCATTTGAGTATACACTTTGATGAGAACCATGAGAACAGGGATTATGGAGTTGACTGCGCAAATATATACACTCTAAATTTTTACTGTTTTATAATCTGTCTGAAATTATGTCGGAAAATGCTCCTACTTTGACGACTCATGTAAAACTGAAAATAGCTCGGATTACATCGCCCAACTGGGAGACTTTGACTAAACATTTTCCTGGTAAACTAAATTCTTACAAAAACCAAAAATAGACCAATGTTTTTTACACATGCATAATTTCCAACAAAAACATTTGAAACCTCAAGTTGAACAACAACTACCTAAGGAGTCCTTCATGATGGTTTTTTGGTGCGGAATAAAATAAAATATTTTTCTATTCACTTCCGTTTCCTGAACATTTTGTTTCTTTCGAGTTCATAAAAAGATTACAGCTCGGAACCTAATAATTTGATGGTACAAGGAACTTGTGATGCTATTAAAAAGTGAATGGTGCTGATGGTGACTTTGCGTAATGGAAACAATATTTGATTACATACATGAAACGGATACCCTCAAAGTTAATTGTCTAAAATTAAAATGTAGAGCTTGGCTATGAAACTACTCAGCAATCTTGAACAGATATATTTATTTACTATCGCCCTGTGTAACAGTCTCAAACACTGATTTACATTACAATCTTTTTTGCTCGTGCCTTTTATAAATTTTGGAACTAGTGATTAAAACGAGGAGTAAATTTACACACTGAGTTACACCTACGCTACTCCAAAAAGGCCTACCTGGCTAACCTTTCTCATGGACAACATGCTGTATAAATATTGTAAAAGCTGGCTCCGCAACCATGGTGTTTGGAAGGATTGCTACAGTGTTGGTGGCATAATGTCAGTGTTGTTTTTGGGTGAAAGAAAGACATATCGTGATGGAGAAAAGAAGGAGTTTGCAGACTACACGATTTCATTCTTGATGTTTGTAAGAAACACCGAGTAGGCCTTCGTTCGTGCACATAGACTGGGCGAGATGAGAAGCTGAGAAACGTAGTAATATTGAAACATGCTAATATTGAAATTTCCTTTGTTGTGCGAGTAGAATATTTGCAGCTAGAGAAAGGGAGAGAGAGAGAGAAAGAAACGACGTTGAATTAGGTGAGGGTGTAAAAGCAGAGGAATAATGGGTAACAACAACAGTGGAAAAGAAATCCATTGAAATTGTGTCTTGCCTCCTTGGTTTGACTTGCATGTGTATAACATGTTTATGTTTTCTATCTTTAAGCGTGCCTTTTGCATCGTGCGTGAACGTCAGTCTCTCCCATTGGTACTTTTCTACTTGTAAATTCTCATTAGGTGTGTCTTCAAATAACGGGAAAAGGCGCAAGGAGCACAGAAAAAAGGAAAATGACTTAATTGAATGGTTGCTTTTTCGGGTGCAAATGCAAAATAGCAGTTGGTTTTTGCTTCGAACCAGAGCAGTGCCGGTGGAGCTGGTATTACTCAGGTACAAAGGTCTTTCCCTGTAATAATATGATGGAAGAAAATGTAGATATGAATCAAAATTCATGTTTTATCGTGTCGCTCCCGCTTCGTATTCCTTTTCTGATAGAAAAACGTGCATGCGAGTAAATGTGTATCTGAAAATTCATACACTAATGTTCAAATGCTCAGTCAGTCAGTCACTTTTACTCCTACTACTTCTACACTCACTGTTCCGCCACAGTAATGACTACCTTAAGACGAAGGAGCGATATGAAAACATTTTTTTCTGGCTCAGCTCAACTATTATGATTATATGTGTCGGCAGATTATATCATATAATAAAAGGAGCATAAAAATAATGCCTACCCTGACTTGAAACAATAATATTATTACTTTTGCGTTTAATACCGTGGAGCTTTCACTCATTCCATCGTGCACAGATTTCAGGTGGGCTGTACTCCACTAAATTAATGGCAGTGATTTCCATGAAAAAAATACTGAGGTGAATTTGATCTCGTGTCAGTAACAGCTTAAAAGTGACGAATAAAGATCATATTGCCGCTATCTTTGTAATTCGTTGCTTGTATTTCCGGACTAAACGCGTCATTATTTTCCCTTTGCCATCATGCAACGAGTTCCGCCAGCGGCACATACATTGCTTCTGCTACCCCTTTGTAGGTATACCATATCTACATTTGTCTACAACTTTTTTTACTCTGCAATATTTGAATGAAAATTATAACGTTTCTTTTAGACATTTTCATTTGCATGCTTTTACATATTTGGAGATTGTCTTGAAACATGGCTGAATTATGTGCGATACTTTACTAATGCATAATTTATACAGAAAAAGGTAATGTATATAATCGACCAATTCAATGCAGGTGCATATTTTTAATAAAAATGAGGAGTAGGAGTGAGAATGCAGTTCAAGATCTTGTTCATTGAACCCCCGTTATCAATTTCCGTGTTGGGTTAGTCTTTCTCTCCGTTGAATCATTGTGAAAGCACTCACTCTCCTCCTGAAGAGAAGTATAATTGCTCATGACGAGGATTAACGAGTAGAATCCCTTGAAACAAGTAAAGAGCTCTTGAGTGACTGCTTTCACATTGGGAACTAAAGTAGTGGTATCAAGTTACTAGGTGAAAAAATTGGTGAAGCATAGTCATTATGAAGTGGGCATAGTTGGGTGTGATTGAAAGAGTTGGTTTTGAAATTGATTTAAAATATAGCCAATATTATGTGCAATGATTTACTTTCTATTTCCTTTTATGTTTGACTACGGACGTATGAAAGTGGGATCATGTAGCACTGCAGCACAAAAACTTTGGAGGTCTACCATCATCACTACCTTGTTATTTTTCTAGAACGATATTTCACTCTTCATACAGCATGATTTTTCTGCTCTCATAGTTTTAAGGTTGCAAAAGAACTTAAATAGAATAATAAAGAGATTCGATTTTTTTTCGTCAAAATTATTTTCCCCTTTTTTGTCACCGGTGAAGGGGAAATAAGAGCAGGGTGTTTGAAAGAGCGATGAGTGAACGATAAAATGAAAGAAGCTAGCTGGAGAAACACACACTTTTTTGAGAAGCGGTTGAGTGAAGTTACGTCTGTCCCCGTGTGTTAAAGCAGCAAGACAGTGAAAAGAGAGAGAGAGAGTGCGACTAGTTGTCGTAAGGGATGCAGAAGATTGCAAACTGTTAAAAAATTCAGCTCGTAAATCAACCATAGTAACAACTACGACATGTAGGTTGACACTTGATTCCGTGCTAAACAAATTCCTCTTCTCTATCCATAAGTTGCCAATATCAAATCATGTTGGTGTACACCGAAAATGCTGGCAGGTCGACACGAGGAAGTGGAAGAATGGAAAGAAACAAGGAATATTATTACATGTTCTTACACACATAATTCAAGTAAAAAAAATCGGCATTTCCCTTTCAATCCATCTCATTCTTGGTATTCAAAATGATACCACCACCACCAACCTCTCTAGTGTTCTGCTATGCTACGTCGCGCTGGAATAATGCACTATTCGTAGGTGTTGTTACATGCTCCTGTGTGTCTTTTATATTTACCTACGTCTGCAACTCAAAACTTTTCATATATACATGTTCCACTTATAATATAATGATATACATTGGAGCTAGTTGGAACAAGTAGTTTTCTCTCTTCTCTCTACGCTCAAGTGTGGGTGATACACAAAAAAAATACATTAGACCCAGAAGTAGTAAGGGAAAGCCGGTTTTGCTTACTTTTCTCTTTGGTACACATGAGAAGTAAGTGGTGTCGTTTATGTCGTTGTTCCATTCTTAGGTGCTGTCTATGTGGTGGAGCTGAATGACAGAATTACAATGGGAATATAACACATACCGTCATCATACTGCCATGACTTGGCTTAGACAAACAATCTGCTGCCATTCCTCCCTTTCTTCCCCTACTTTACACCAAACATCCATCCATCCATCCACATTTTCCAATCATACCAATAAACTCGTACTTTTCAGGATTGCTCAGTAGATGCAGTGTTTCTACGTACATCCCAATCAGCTCACAGAGCTTTAAGTAGTTTAAGCTCAACTCAACTACCATTTATTGTTGGCAATATTGGGCTGGAATTGAAATTCCGTTGTCTTTCACTAGAAACCATGTTCCCTCTTTTCGACAACCATGCAAGCCAATATATCTTAAGTTGTTAAGTAACAACTGTTTGGGTATGGGAGATATATCTATGTAATTGTTTGAAATTTGTGCAGCCCTGATAACCAAGCCTGGTGTGTCTGTCCAAACTTTGTTTTAAAAGTGAAATGATTCGATAGCTTTTGTAAAAAGCAAATTTTGTGTTAATGTTGATCATGACATGTTGTATCATATTGCCTCTCCAAATTCAAACACTCCGACATGCCAAGCTACTGATGATGACTGCAGGCAGGCTACACCTCACACATGTGAATTCAGATACTGTTCTAATCCTCAGCACTGCGGTAAATTTAACTGTCTCTCTAAAAGTTCGTCGTTGGTCCACATCTGTCAAAATCATTGTCATCGTCAGCAGCAGACCTCGAATCCAACGTTCTTTGCGCCTTCATAATAAATTTACTTTGCTAGGAAAACCTCTCAGTATGAAAATTATCTGTTGTCTGGTAGCAGGACGGGATTTGACAACCATTGCGCTGCTCACTTCTTCCATCAACTTAGTTGCCACATTAATTATGTTATGACTTGCATGTGATGTTTGAGTAGACTGAAACTGTATTAGGGAATTTTATGTAAATCTTTGTTTTTTCTACGCAAGTAAATCAACTTTTAATTCATAACTCAAAGCAATGTAGAACGGTTTGCACTGTGCCAAAACTCGTCTTCAATTCAGTTCCTGCTCTAATACAACAAACTTATATAAAGACATCCCTCCGTTACGCCGTAATTTGATCATAATATGGGAAATGAGGACGGAAATTATCCATTTACCAATTCAAATATGGAGAAAGATTAGAAAGCTTCACTAATGATATTTTATGGAATGGAAATCGAACTTTTCTTATACAAACGTATTCTCCAGGAGACAGGACTGTTTTGCTCAAAAATGAAACTCCCAAAAACTTTTTCTTTTCCAGTCTGGAAACAAATGACGCTGTTTCCGAAATAAATAATTGAGCTTGTTTGCAAGTTGAAATGGAATCTAAGCGTGGTGCTTGCATTTCTTTAGAAAATGATGGTCATTAGTATTTTTAAATTAATTGTGTAGAGGATTTTTCTGATTTTTTTTGCTTTTGTTTTTGTTTATTATTTGATGTTTTTAAACAAACGAGTGTGACTGTGAAAATGCTCCCCTCCATTAACAAAATTAGATGAATGATTATAGAAACGATGATGTTGAGCAATATCACTGAGCAAATATTTGGTTGTTTTTAATGTTTCTCTGTGTGTAGTAGTATGCAATGTGTAAATGTTTATGTACGTGGGAAGTAAAATAATCAAGATGCTTGTTGTTTGAAGTTGTTGTAAAATTTTATTTATGTTTTGTTGAGAACAGCTCCTGATTAATTATAATAATTAAAGTGAATCATTAGAGTTACGAAGGAAAAACGCTCTCAACAAGATGATGACTCGAGAGCAATGCCCGAGTCATAAATAAACTTGTAATAGAATTGTTGACTCATTGTTAATTCATAATTATAAAACACGATTAACAGTGAGTCGCATTGGGAAGCACAATGGCATAAAAACGTTGCCTCAGTCTTCGTAGTAATCATGTTGTTTTATAGGAAGGTAAACACTATAATATGGTTTCAACTGGAGCATAAGGGGGAGACGGGCGACATTTTTGGCATCCAGCAATCTATTTCAAGTCTAAAGAGATGGTAAATGCAGAGGAATTGCTTGTTTGGTGCAGCAAAGCTTAAAGTAGCACTTTATGTCGACTCCAAAGTGGATGTCCTGAATCGACGCTTATTGCATTCAAATGAGATGGCTTGAAAAGTATTTTCGTTCCCCTTTCTCCTCCTCGAATTCCGTGGAATAAAAAAGGGAGCCGCGTTTATTGAAAAATAGACAACACAAAAGAGTACAAGTTCGGGTTGAAAAAGAAAGTGTCAAGTATCCATTTTACATTGTGCACGTACTTACATGTGGGTAAGGGGAAAAGATGGAATGCATCATACAAAGTATGGAACTTTACACCGAGTTGATTGTTGTATTTTAACGTTACTTTGTATATGTGTTTCTTGGATAACACGAGCTGCAATGTGAAACCATCGTTAGAAAATGTTCAGGGTGTTTGTTTTGCTCAAAACAAAACTACCCACAAAACTGCCTTTTTGCTACCTCGATGCGTTTTAAATCATGCTTATGAAACCGCATTGCACGCTAGTGCCATACATACAAAGACAACGTACAACACAAACTTTGTGGGATTCCCATTTCATCCGTTCCGTTACCCTCGGTCAGTAATGTAATCATTCAATATCAAAATGATGCACCCAACCTTCTTACGTGACCAATGCGCCTGATTCTCCAGTGCTGACATTGAATATCAATGCATTATTTATAAAATATTCTTGGGATGCGTGAACTGTGAACTTGTGTACTTACTTAGCCATCTGATTCCAAATACGTATGCATTATTAAAAATATGTCAGCAGACTTTCCCAAAATACTTTCTGCACGACTGGAAATACTACTTTTTTAAGTGCGAGCTTATTTGTTGGCATAAATGTTTGAAGAAATGAACAACCAATATTTCGAATGTGTAGAATGATATCATCTGCTATTTGCTTCAGAATTTCGGAGAGCAGACAAACTTTTCGCATATAATATTCTATTTTGGCGTAATTGCAAATTGCAACAATACTGGTAACCCTTATCACCAGTTTTTTTTCCACTGTGTGCAAGCAAACAAGTAATAATAGTGTTAGTCTTCTTGCTATTTTTAAGAGTATGTGCATTCATGCCCCTACTAAATAGGAAAACGTTTTAACTCCAAATTCTTTGTTGAAACCCACTTAAATGTTTCATGGTGTAAAACATTATTTCCATCAAGAGAAGGCCAAACCATAAGAGTTATGACCATCATTTTACTGTTTATCATGATTGCTTACAAAAGTTTTTTTTCTGACAAATAATACTTGTAGACAGCTGCACGTCTTATATTTGTAACCAAAAATATATTTCATTTGTATTCTCAACAGAATGCCAGTTAAAAGTATACGCATTTAATACTGCCAAATCTTAGAGTGAAAGTAAAACTGAGTTAAAAAATAGAGCTAAGACAGGAAATAGAAAATTCTAACATATTATGTCAGAATTATAATATGAAGCAGCATTTATTTCACATTAACAAATACAGTTTGAGTAAGCAGAGCATAAAACATAGAACAGAGAACATAAAGCAAGGGAAAATATGTGTACAAATCCTGCAAACAGAATGACGTAGATCCCAGCTTGTTTTACATTTTTTGAGAAGCAGTGGTAGATGTTGTGTAAATGCTTTCTCCGTCATAACATGACTACCAGTAGAAATGAGCGTAATGCACTTCCCTTCACGCCTGCCGGGCATTGCGTAATGATGATGAGGATGATGATAATAATACTAGCTGACTAGTGAGTGCAGAGCCATAACCGTCGCCAAAAGTGACAGAATGTTCCTCAATAACTCCACTGTCACATTAGCGTACGCAGGCTATTATAGTAAATTATATTAGCAACCCGTAAAGACAAAAAGTATACAACTTGATGGCCTTCATTACATTGTGGATGTCGGAACATGGAAAAATAAAACATGCACTAGACCAGAACAACATACATAATGTACACATATTACTTGTCTACATCCCATATATGACACATTGTATTACAAAAGCCCGAGAGTGCATACTGGCAACCGAGCCAGCAATAGTAAAAAAAACTTTTACTAACTGTGTTTAAAAGGGCTGTAAAAGGGTGCAATAATTTTCCAATCCATTTTGTCCACCCATAGCATCACCATGCATGTGAATGCATAAAACGAAATTTCTTGCGAATGGTTTCATTTTTATTCTATCAGTAATGGGAGCTTAATGTTCATCCTTTGTGCTCCAAACATTATTTCCCTCTCCGCTTTCTTCTTGGTTCGTGCCTGGTCCATCTATAATGTAGTACATGCATGAATGCATGCACTCTTAATGTGAGCATGCCGTTGTGCGTGGCTGTTATTGCTAAGGCGTATTTGAAAGCGGCAACTTTCCCCTTTATATTATGCATATTACTGGTGTAGCGGGTTGGTTGGGTAGGAACAAAATCTTTCGAAATGAAGTAGCATTTTAAACGAGCCGTTTTTTTTCAAAGTCTACACCAGTACATATTTGACTTGGTGTAGGTCTAATGTTGTGTTTGGTGTAAACTTTTTTCTAAAACTATGCTAACAAAAAACGATGAAGGTTATTAGCCCGATATAGTATCCATTATGACTCCTAAATACCTAATGCAAAATGCTGATAATGATGATGATGATGATCGGATCTGATCTGTTGCTAGTTGTTGTTACTGGCCAGTCGATTAACTAAGAACGTGGTGCAATAAAACAAGGTTGAAAACAGCAGCATGCTTTACTTGTCTCCGCTTTCATTTTCATATTGTGCTTTCACTCCCAAGGAGCTTAGTGTTTGTTGTTCGTTTAGGAGTTGGAGGTGGGTGCGATTATTATTATGAATATTGGAGTGAAGTCGCTAACTTTTACGCAACGCAGCTTGAGTACAGAGTAATTTATCTTGGGACAAATGATTCAACATTTACTCACGACATAACATCGGGAATTCTGAAAGGAAATATAAGTAGCGAGAATGGATGGTAGGAAGGCGGCCACTTTTTCTCCTTCCCATTCATATCCATCTTCGGTTTACATTACATAATGCACCCGGGTTGTAATGATATTGTGTTGTATAACGCTACATGTAAATTCACTTGAAAGGAACCTCAGCAGTTCACGTTTGTTGCAAGTTGCAACACCAACTCTTTTACAAAAGTAGATATACATACTCCTACGTAAGTATATCTCAACGTTGCACAACGACAACAAACCAACCTTTTCTCGCTGGTTCGGTGGGTCCTTCTTAAAAACATTGTTTTATATTTGTATAGTCTCGGTCTTGTGAGCTCAGAGATTTATATGACAAACCTGTGAGTGTTTTTAAAAAAACAGAGTGAAAAAAAGAGCCGGCTCTTTTTCTGCTACAAAACGGTAAATTTGTGTACTTTTCAAAGGGGCTACATCCGAATAATATTTTCATCTATTTTCTCCATATAAACAGAGGCATACGTGCATATGTATAATGTATGAGATAGGGCTCAACCTCGATTCCGCAAAGATTTTTTTATTAGTCCGCTTATACTTCTTCGTCTTCATTTTCCAGAGAATTTCATAAATCACACGTAAGCCTTTTGATTCCCTTGAATATTAACTCCATCTCAGGTGACACCTTACCTCCTCTGTTTCATTTATCTCACGCTCCTTTCCTCATTCTTACGCATTAATGCATCGCTTGCATTCACTTTTCTCTTAATATTTTCTTGTTGTGCTCTACTAGGGAAGTAAACTTCCATTCAAAGAAATGCGCTCAAAAATTAAATTTATGCTTATAGTTTCGTATAAAAATTTCAGGCTCTTAATATACTCCCTTTTTTGGTACGTTTCCAAAGTTGTGACTCAACCTCTCCAAAAAAAATACTGTTGTTTGATTATTATTGTCGTCGTCGACATCCTATCGTGCTACTATGCTTGTTGCTTTACAGTTATGTCGTCTGGTCGCCATTACAACTGTTGGGTTGTACTTTGTTCAATTTTATGAAATGTGTTGGTTATCATGTATGAGCGGCAGTATTCAAGTGCGTAAGTATGGGTTATTGTTATTACAATCCGACAATGAGCAACCACAGAATGACAAACAACTTGAGTGGAGTGGTTGCATGATATTTTTTATGTTTATTGCTTTTACACTTGTTATTCAACAATCTGAGCCGCTCTGTTGCTTAAAAATGAATTTGCAACGACAACCGGGAAAGTACTCCCAAGAAATGACGCACGCACAATGCGTGAGTCCCTCATCATACACTTACGCACACACACTCCAACTGGAAAATGCGTAACGTATATATACTGCAGCTAGTGCGGGGTTGCCTTCCATTGTTATTAAAAGAAAAGGGGAAAGCCCAAGCAACACGCGCCGCGCCATCCATCCAGCTAACCCTCATAAAAAATGTCAAAAGACGGCTGTCACAAAAGCTAAGTAAGGCCAAGTCAAGTTGATTCAACTTTTCTTTGTCGGTTTTTAATAAAAGCTATCAATAAAGTTCCCATTTCCTGAAAGACAGACACTTTAGCAGCATTATTTAGATACAAAAGTATCGTATTATAGGAGAGCTACGGAAAGTACTTGGCTCCCATTTCTATAATTTCGTCATGCTCTGTATTGAATTCTCAAGAAAACTACAGTTCAGTTACCAACAGTCTGCAATAAAACGTAATAATAATAATAGTTCTGGAGTACACGATTTCTCCCTATTGTACATTTTGTATGAGCTAACATATTAATATTTTAAATGTTAAAACTGAATTTTGAGTACATGCACTTACATGCATTTTGGGGGAAATTCCGAGTAACGGTACCGCCTTCCGGGCAACATAACATATTGAAATAATGCTGGAACTCCATCCCAAAACCTTCATTAACACAAGAAAGCTAAAAGCTGAAAATGCTGCAGTTCCTTGGTCCCTTTCTTCTTCTCTTCATTATAAAGAAGTTAACGTTGTAATACGAGCTAAGAACTGGTTTTGCAGGTGACGGAAACTGCCTCGGAGCCTGTGGCACGGTGTCGCATTTTTTTGGTGGCTCAGCAGCACACATAAGAATGAAAACATTGATGTATGATGTTTCTTGTCCAACCAACCTCAGCATTGTGTATCACCTACCACAATCTTGCAATTTATCATAAAAAATCAGTGAAACGAATGCTGTTCATCTCATCTATCATTTCTCTTTTTGAAGCACGTCAAAATTTTTTGAATAAAGGTAAATAAGACGGAGAAAGAAAGGAAGAAAGAAAGCCCTTCTCCTGCCGTAAAAAGGAGATAGGGTTAGCACTGTACTCCACTCTACTGTAATGGTTTCTCTTTAGAATGGATGAACCAAAGCAGGAGCGCATTGCTTACCCCTTTCTCTTTGTAAGTTGTGAATTATCCTGGCTTAAGTATTCTTTTCAAGTTTTATTTACTTAATGCTGCTCACTCTCAACCAAAGAAATGATATCTTTATCTCTGAGCCCCGTTCCGAAACGCCGACTGACTCAATGCGGAAAAGAGTTTCGCTGGTGAACCTGTGCATGAGTGATGCATAATTTATGCATTTTGACAAAAAATAAATCGAATACATTATTTGGTCAGTGAACGATGATGATGTGTGGTGTAGTGTTTTATTTTTAAAAACTTGGGATTGAACTCAAAAGCCCTCTTTTCCCCTCCTCTTCTTTCCCTTGATTTGAACCCATTTCGGGTTGTTCGCCGCTGATTTAAGTGCAGTCGACCATGAAGTCCAGGAAAGGGGGCTTTAGGAGTTTACTAAACAAATATACTCACACAACTCAAACATGATTTGACCATATTAGTGCCTAATATCGGTTTCATTTCATCTAAGAAGGGAACACAGGAATCCTCTCTCTGTGAAACTGTGGCTGGCTTCATTGTGTTCCAATCCAATTCAAGAGTATCAATGGGCCGCGTACTCTTTTTGTCGGTCGACTATCTCATTTTGTTACCGGGTACATTAGCGGTTGATATATTTGCATAAGATTTCCAAATGGTTTGTAATAATCTGCTGTTAAACAATGCTTTGCTGGATGAAGCCAGGGCTCCCATTCCAGTCATCTTCTATTATTTTACAATGTTTTGTTTTATGTGAAAGTTGCTTAATGATCTTGTTTTTGCTAGGTCATGTGATTATTATGAGGATTGGGTTGTAAAATTTAAGAATAGGCTGTACGTGCCTTGTCCACGCATTATTTCTTCGCAGCTCCGGTTTCCGCCTTGTGTACCCGGAGTATTATATACGAGGCGCGGATCCTCTCATTCCTCTCTCTCATATTTTCACATTCTTGGCTTTGGTTTATACCTCGCTGATTATTATATTGTACATTTAAGCCTGCTGAAGTCAAGCCGTCCATTTCGTTCATAACTTCATTGTTTTTTAGCTGTACTCTCTTTGCTTTTTGTCGTAATATTATCTCCACTCATGTGATAAACAATGATTTACACTCCCCACAATCATGGCATACTTTTGTTCTATGGATGTATTACTTCATATTTTTATTATGTATAGCGCAGTCTCGTGGCCCTGATATCCTTGCCTCGCATCTAGAATCATGGGAAATGCATACATGAGAGAGTATGTACATAGGAGGCAATGAAACTGAAATAAAATAACTGAGCTATCATCATTTATATCAATTTGAGTTGAATGGTGGGCAAAACGAGAAGAGTAAGAGCAAAAATCAAAAGCTTTAGTCAGCGGAAGGGAAGAGGGAAATGGAGGAATAGGAGAGAGGCAAAATCTTTCATTTGAGCACGATTGAGTCGTTTGGAAAAGTGCTTTACTGATACTCTTTCTTTCGCTCACAACATAATAATGTCAGTCGGTTACTTACGAGCCCATGTATTTACCATCATCACAAGCCTCACCTCACTCATCTCACTCCCCAGAACTATTCTTTTACTTTGTCCCAAATTCTACATGTAAACAATGCAGTTTTGAATACAGACATTACGCAACCATTATTACTCCAGGAGTCTGGTGTAAATATAGATGGTTCGTGTGTGTACACTTTTGTAATACATCTCCCTTTCTCCGTAGCTCATTTTTTTATTAAGTCTCCACAGCAAACAATTTGATTGCATGCAGGGAATGCATCCCTCTGTGTGACGTGACTGTATCGTTGATCCATTACGAATGGTTTCACAGAATAATGTATCATCTTGTCCAAAAAAAGAAAGAATGGGTCTATTAATGGAATGTGCGTTATATTATTATGATTATGTTCTGATGCATCCGCATCGGGATCTCTGGATGTAGTATCCGCAAAACAGAGGGGGGAAACGATTGAGGCTGCACAACAGTTTTCAGTTATGGTTCCTTCCTTTGTACATTTTTTATGAAGCAGCTTTCTTTACATTTCATGAACGTCCAGGAATTCGAGTTTCATATCAGACTCACATTTCTTTCAGTTGCATTGTGAAATTTGATATCACCAAAGAAGTTTTGGGAATTTGACAAACGATTGCGGGGTTGCATATTGTACGAACATCAAATAACTTTTTTTAGACCTCAAACAATGCAGTGAATGTCAATGCAAAATAGTAGTAGAGTATTATTATAAGGAAATCTATAAAAAGAACGAATGTAGCGGGGAGTAGATTAGACCTGCGAGCTACCTTGATTTCAGCTCCCTGCTTTCACCCCACCTTGTCCACGATGCAATGAATAATGAAAACTATGTCATTATTCTCAGCAGCCAGACATAACCAGTCACTTTCCTTTGCGTAATGAACCCTAATTTTTGGGTGATCAGAGTGAAAACGGATGACAATAAGCTGGGGCTCTGCACTCCCGTATCTTTGACGGTAATTTTTCTTTAATCATCAATAACATATACAGAAAATGTTGAAGAGCAAGCCAAGTGGTGGTAGTAGTAGCCTTGTCTCAAAGCTGTGATAATTCTGCGTGACCGTAATAACTCATCTCGTTGCCTTTGAATGACACAACCGTTGTTCAAGTTAGTTCGGCACATACTTTCCCCTAAAAGTGTGTTGCGTGCATGAAACAATGATATGGACACGAATGTACAACACGAAACTATAGTATTCATTAATAATGCCACGTTGTGTTCCTATTGTTACTACTAATAGTAGCATTTAGTAGATGGCCAGGCTCGGAGTATTAGGGTGGCATGCAATAAATAAATATCTTCACTGACAAAAAAAATCATGTCCTATTATTACCGTCTAATACATGTAGCGGCCGAAATGAAACAGGAAGGGCTAGAGAAACTATACATAATTTTTTCCTTACACATTTCTCTTGTCCAAAGTTAGAATGTCTTTCAATTTCACTCAAACTGCGTAATCCAGGCAAGAGGGAAAGAAGAAGGAATAACTATTCTTAGCCATGCTCCATACATTATACTCAACTGCACCACATACATTACATGGAGGTATGAGGGAATAACAACATTTCTTTCTCAATTTCAAAATGCACTTACGTCCATACCTCGATGTAGGGATCCGTCAAGGAAACATTGCATGTTTAAAGGGAATTCTTACTGTTGACTTCATTTCAGCTGCCCAATCGCGTGCACCCCTTGATCTTATGTAAACCATAAAACGAGTGGCTTTTTTGCCTTTCATTTTTCTTCCCTTTACATCTTCCTTTTCCTTGATTTCATCACATCTTGTTTCCTACCGTAAAAGTTTGTAATTCCGTAATTTAGGGGAAACATTGAGCGTTACGTTCCACTCAAATTTCCAAGCCATAAAGTTGATTTTCCTACTATTTATCAACTCATTGTTTCTCATCATCGCACCGTTTAACTTTCCCATTTTAATGTTCAAGTTGAGTCATTCGCCCGTGCTCAGTTACAGCGTAATGTAGCACAAGGAATTCATTATTGCTCAAATTAAGTGTAGCATAATCATGCAAACACGCGCGCTTTCTTATTGAAAATGTCAAAAAATGAGCAATACGAATAGAAAACCAAGAGCTAGATTTGGTCGAGCTGATATGGTATGGAGAAACGTAGGAATGGCGTAATAGTGACAAGTTTGCCCAAGATTCTCTAACGCCCCAGCCACCAATTATATAAGCACAAAGTTTTGCCGATACCAAATCTAAAGTTTCAACTGGGGAGAAAAGAAGTATCTATCAAGAAATCCAAATCCACATGCAGAGTCTGGAACAGCCCTCCAAACTGCCATAAACTTGGTTAAAATAGTTTGACATCATCATCCCACATTCCCCCAGTTATATATGTATTGAAAGGAATAGGAGGAGAAGCAGCAGTTGTTTTTTTGTGTAACGGAAGCTACGAGTCGTTTGTATCTTCATCCTGATCATCGTCATGTCACCATCCTCGGGGACCTTTTCCTGTCATAGAACTGTAAATATTGAGCAATACTAAAACCGTACGTAAATGGCCTCTTTGGTTTTTCCCCGTATATATGTATATCTGTACTTTGTTTTGTACACAATCATGGAGGAAAGGATGTTATGAGGAATTTTATTTGGAGATTGCTATCACTTTCATAGAGACTTGAGCACGAAACAAAATAGTTTAGCCTCATTGTCTTGTATTTTTTTGGGCGATTTGTATTTGCTTAGGATTTTGGATTTCCTTCGTCATTGGCTCAATGCTGTCATTTTCATTCAAGTTTTAGTCAATCGGACAAGTCAATGCCTTTGCGAAAGTAAAGTTTAGGTTGCTCCGCAAACTTGCTGGCTGGATTTTTGGGTTGTGAAAGTGGGATGTCTTTGTCATGTTCACCATCATAATGTTTGATGGTATTGTAGCAACGCTAGTTTTTTCCCTTCAGTGTAGACAAGTGAGATGAGTAGAAAGGACCATTATATTTATTGTAAAAGTTTATCTCTTATTTACCTTCATCCACCCGTTGCTGAAAACTGAAGGCTCTATAGTTGCTTTGTGTGGAGTTGATCACATGAGGATAAGAATGTCAAACATTGTGGTCAATCTTGGCAGACTTATTTTTATAGTCCGCTCAACGATTATGTACAGGGAAATGGTTTTTTCTACTTCACTATGATGGTTGTGCAAAGTGCTCACCTAGAGCTATGTCTGCAGGTGGCCATGTAATAATATGATGTATTCACGCATCATACAAGTGTCATTATTCTGGGAGTCCGTTTTCGCATATAAAGATAACAGGATATTAACCATGGACGCATTATCAGTGTTAATTTAAGCTGTTCCTGGTTTTGATTATCCATAATATTTTAGGGCTCAAGTTGAAACCTGCCCTTCGTTCGTCCCTGGCAACTTTTTCCTTTCCACTTCTCCTACCAACGGAATGAAAGCTTTTGCAATTGTATGCACATCATTTTTGCATACAGTTATGCGTCAGTAATTCCGAGCAAAATCGTCATGTGATTGCACTTCATGACAAAATTTGAAAATTCCATTTGAGCCTAATCCTCTGGGCTACATATGAGACGAGGAACAAGAGCCCAGCTAAAGTTTCACAACACTGCCAATTTATGAAACTTTTTTTGGGGTGGATGACTTACCTACAAGAACAAAAAATGTTTTACAGTGCTGTAAGCTCTTGAAACTAGGAATTGCTAATGTAAAGCTAGCGTTGACGACCATATTTCCTTTTAAGATAGGATGATGGTGGTAGTTGCTAGTAGTAAAATATTTTTGTTCTAGAGAGCGTGTTTCGTATTCAAGGATTAAAGCAAAGAAACCTCTCATCTTATTACTACTTGAATATTACGACACGTACTAGTGAAGACAGTGGATGGTGGAATGAAGTTACTTTGTAGGAACGAGGAGCTAGTATCATGGGCACGTCTTGCCATGATTCTTTTTAAAATGGGGCACTTTTTAATAAACTGAGCATGTCAAACTGGCTTATTAGAAATTTTATTGTATACTTGAACAAGAATGGGCTCTTTGCTGTCCCAGGGATAAACTTTAACGCAATGCATACATACACACAGTCTTGCTCAGCCCGAGTATTGTCATTTTCATGATGGGAACAATAATTTTTTGCTCGAAAAAAAACTAGCAAAAGTTAGTGTTAGGAACGATTGCTGTTTTGCTAAATCAACCAAAAACCAAATGAACGTATGAAACTTTTCCATTTTTCTGCTCTCTCTCTATGTTGGCTTGGATTTTCTGTCGCTGAAATGCTCTCTTTGTTGGTTTTCGCCCCACAAAATCTCACCTTGAATTATCTTGCTTCTATGAGACTCATTTAGACAAACATTGCCAAATAAAAGTGAGAAAGAGAATGAGGTGGAACAAAGGCCATAATGACAAACTGCGTTCAATGTTTCATATTTGTTTTGATGTTCTTGGTGCCGCTCCATGGCAAACTCTTTCTTTGCTGCTGTTGTCTCACCGAACGGAGAGCCAGCACTGCATACCGTCGCGACCAAGATTAAATCTCCGTTGTATTATCCGTATGCCCAACTATATTATAAAATGTGGACGTTGTTCCTGTTAAAGAGGCTAACCTCCATATCCAGGATTGCGTAGAAGGTGTAGAGTTTTAGTATTTCAATAGTGACAATGAATGAGCGGAGCAGTACACATATCCCCAGACTTTGTTCCAACTAGTTTAACTTTTGAGCGTGGTCGAAAGCCACTATCTATAGGTACCCCTCCTCTGGGCTGAGTTTTACTTACGGTGCACCAACATTATGCAGGTAATTACCTTTTCTTGTGTGCACCGAGACTAACACTTTGAAAGAGTTTCTCGTCTCGTCTCCCTGAACTAGGAAACGCAATTTAGTTTTATCCAGGCCAGATAAGCTTAATGGCTTCAAAGCTTTTTGTTCTCAAAATATATGGATTGTTTCAGAGATGCCCTCATCCACCCGTAAATAAAGCATTAGCCTATGATGAACTATTTTGACGTCTGTGTCTATCTTTATTATTCAGCAGTTTTGTTCCCTCTCTCAGTCAGTATAATATGTACGTACGTACATTTTTTGTTGTGGGAGAGGCGTGCTTGCTCCCTGCCTGCGTAAAAAGGAATACAATGCAGTGCAACAACAAACTATCACGAAAGCTTTTTTCGAGTAATACATTAGCTTCACAACTCCACGAAGTATATTCCGACTGGATTCCATCTACTCAAAGTGGCTTCCTACTATCCTTTCACGTCCAAATTTCTCCTCAATGAAAAAACCCATAAAACTCAATTTAAAGTACTATAAACATATGAAACGTAATTGCAAGACGGAAGAAACTTGGATGGAAAATGGAAAGAAGCGTGTAGTCTACAACTAGTTTACCTGATAGTTTCCATTGACCTCCTGCACTTGTACGGCTATATTTTAAATCGATATTTTAGAGCAACCTAACGACTTGTTTCTTACAGACTCTCTCCCCATTTAACTTAGTTTGTACCGGAAAAAGAGAAAGGTGAGGCTAACATCATCATGACCCACCATTTAGCTCTGGCATTCCTGAAACTCTGAAATTGAGTGCATATAGCGTGTACTCA
>JAQGAP010000055.1:0-86228 GCA_034697805.1 Orchesella bifasciata
GGTACCGGTACCGGTACTACCTTATACCTGTATCTTTCTACCTCGGTACTTTGGAACTACCTCGGTACCCATCTCTGCACAAATTCCATTTAATGTGATCCACAAACAAAATCCGATTTCCGAATGTATTACATTCAGCATGGTTGAAACTTTGAGAACAAAGTAGCCACATATTTCAAGTATGCAAACGACAGGAACTGGAAAACATTATTAGAAACTCGTTTTTTAATATCTAAAAAACGTACCCCAAGACCCACAACTTCCAAAAAATAGAATGCTACGCTGTAACTTTGACTCATTAAAATGTCATCCCCAGCTTTATGATGGAAGGAAGCAATAGAAATAAAAAAGGAGAAAACCCCCATTCAAAACTAAATGTTCCATTCATTTCAGATTCCATAATATTAAGTTTGGAACCAAAAATGACTTTCAAATGTGCATAGAATAGTCAACAAAATAATAGAGATGCATTTTTATTTCCCTATCTGTAGGAATGAACTTTCCCTTTCTGTTTTTAAAAACGTTGCCATCGCTTTCTGGTATGAAAAGTGGGAATAATTATTGTTAAAAATAGGGAGCCATAATGTGCATGATAATTGCTTTAAAAGCCTTAACACCTTTTTGGAAACAGTGAAAGAACGCTACATATTCTTTTAATGGTTTCCATCCGTGTTTAAAAATATTTTGCTTCCTGTAGACAATGGGAAGTGGGGAGTTTCAGTGTAAAACATGGTTTTTAAAACTTCCTCACTGCCCATTTCCTTACGATGTTATACTTGTAATCGTAATAATAAAGTTGGTGTAGAATAGTTAGTTAGTTGTTACTTTGCCTTGACCTTTGCTACAAAAACAGCACTCACGTTGAAAATGGAACGAAAGTTCTGTATAAATCATCTTCGAGACGAATATGTGCTTCATTTCTTTGTATCACTTTATTCTGTAGCCACCAAAGTAAAATGAATGAGTTTTATCTGAGTCTTATTGAGACTAAGAAAGGTTCCGTGTAATATTATAGCGACGTGCAGAAAAGACAAATGTAAATGTGAAAGATATACGTATGAGCAATGTTTCTCAAATCGTAAGCTTTATTTGCTAACCATCTTCATTCACAATCTGCATATTTAAATATATTTATAACATATTTTGGTTCCCAAACTCTTTAAATAATAATTTAAAGAATTTTATTCATATTTTATACATATGTTCGTACATAATATGCATGTGTTATGAACGCGTACATATGTTATTATGTTCTAGCCTATCATATTTCATTCCGTTGTATTGTTTGTGGTATTGTTGAGTAATGTGCTCTAAATGAGCATCCACTTTTTTGTTTCACCACAGCAGCCGAATCCCATCATCACAACGGGAACGAGTGAAGTGAAAAGAAAGGGAAACCCGACAATAAATATGTGGGAGCAAACCCGCACCCGCAACACAAGCTGTGTTTTCCTCCAAAAGATGCGTGAGGAATGTGCTTCAGTTGGGATTGAATGGGATACCCACACACACACACATTTTTTCTAGAAGAAGGGTTAGAATTCCCCGTATCATCATCAAAAACATCGGGATAAAGTGCCCGACATTATAAAAAATTGTTATAGGATATCTAGTAAAATGCAAAGAGACAAACATAACATAACGCACGCACACATTCTTCACGAGGGGTCGTCGGTCTGCTGCATCGCTATGCATTCAACAACTCCAAGTCAAGCAATCATCATTATTTCTCTTTATGGAAGCAACTATTTCATTGTCTTTGATGGAGAAGTAGAGCCATTTAAAAAATATCTATAAATTCTTCCTCTTCAACTCCCCTGCATTTATTTCATGTTGTGGAGCGCAGGGCATGCTCTCCTTTAAAAACACACGGTTACAATATTATTCATTTTTAATGCTTCCTATCCACTACAACCTAAATCTCGTCTCCATCCCATAAAAGAATATGAACATGACTTGACTTGTAGGAGGAGACGAGCGGAAGTGTGCCTTGTACTCCATTACTCCACAGTCTTTTCTAAAATAATCATGCACACACTCATTAATTAGCAAATGTAAAAAAGCGTCGTGAGTGGAACACGAATGGAGACAGAATGCAGCAATTCCTTTAACTGCTATACCCCTCATTATTCCGTTTAATGAATGGAAATCGACAACTAGAAACAATATTAAGTTGATGACGAATGACAATATTTATTCTCCAGACTGGATTTCCCTTCGTTTCACACTGCAAATCGAAAGGATTCATGAACAAAAACTTTTGAATTTAAAATGTGCAACATTCTTTTCTTCTGTTTCAAAATCACATATGAAATTGGGATGACAGCTGCTATGCATGTATCATCACTCATCTATTACTCTTCTAAAAAGTAGGGGGAGATGAGCAGCAGTCAGCAGAACTAGCAAAAGAATACGTGTGTGGATTGAACAGAAACAAAAAGCAAAATATCATTTTTCCCAGAGTTGTAAAGAAGAAGGGAAGACGATGTGAAAATGAATTGGGCTATGTACAGCATTGCTTTACTTGAATTTTTAGGAGATACTTGCTCCATTTGGTTATATTTCCCATTTACTCCAATGCCTTCTTGTCATAAATTGTTGTCACCGTTTTAAAAATGTCGACCACAAAAAATATATAGTTTTAAAAGGACCGTTTCACCACTACTTAGTTTGTAATGCTATTTACACACATGTGTTGCAGAGACCAATGTAGGAACATAACAAAGTAAGGATGTCGTATAAAAAATGAATGTGGGATAACGTTGGGCGTGCGTTTGTGTGTGGTGTAGGGTGCTGAAGAAGAGATGCATACATTAAAAGCTCATCTTTTCATTGTTTCTCGCTCTGCTTTTCTTGTCTGCAAAATAATAACTTTGAGTTTTTATGTCCCATTTTGTTATGAATTCTTATGCGAACATGACTTGTCGCCTGTTTCCACCTTCATAAATAAAACCAAAATGTTCAATAACTTTTTAACCGACTGCGGATGAATGAACTTTTACTGTTGCTTTCAAAGAATGAAAGGGGCATGGCAAGGCAAGTCAATTCATTCTCTGTTTCTACCATACCTTATGAATGACAACAAAAGGGGAATCCTTAAAGATCATATATATTATGAAGCTGTATGCATATCCACCCACATGCACGGAAACAACTGCTCTGGACCAGGATTCAATTTTTAGTGCAGTCAACGTCAACTCACTCATTGAGCCAGTCGTACCAGAGCATTAAAAAGAGATATCTTGCTTGCTTGCTTGCATCCAAACATATCCAGAATTATGTAATGTTGTAAGTCGGCACTCGGAAGCCTCCATGCTTCCGCAACACAACCTCAGATCTTTTTCAACATGCATTAAACTCATCTTTCCACAAAATGAATTAGTGAACCTGATGACAAATATGGGCCACAAGGCATAGACTCGTAAAAGGAAGAGAAAGACATTCAACAATTTGTGATCAAAGAAAAAACATTCAAATTTTCAAGAACTTGCAGATTGTAATCGGCTTCCCATCCATCCGCATCCGTGCATTTTTGATTGATTCATTACAAGAGCAAACATTCCATAATTGATTTCACCTTTTCCTCAATTCCGTATTCCACTGTCCATTTTAACAACTTCAGGAATTGTACGAGAGCCAAGCTTTCCTGCTTGGTTCTGATACATGTTCAACGCTGTACATTTTTCTCAACTTTTGTCGTTTCCCAGTCATTGGAGCATATTTGCCAAGAAAATATGAAAATTATGAGCATGACTTACGACAAGGAAGTATAAAAACAAGTTGGATTGTATCGTATCGTATGTACTTATTTTTTCATAAACTTGTCTCTCTCTCTCTTCCTTTTATTTTTGGAATAAAGCACCTTTTTTCTTCATCATCGCTATCTTTCTGTTTTCCACATTTGTATCATCAACCAACCCCACCATGCATGTCGTCGTCATCAAGCCACAGAGACACAGAAAAAGAGTGCACAGTGCAACATTTTCTTACAAAAAATACTTTTGCTTATGACAACCTTTTTTTACCGACTCCGAAAAAAGAGAATATCAAGATGATAGATATACATACATTCATAAAAAAGAAGAAGACGACGACTTAAGCACCAGCTGTTGCACGCGCTCTCTGTCTTTTATTGAAACAAGAAGAGAAGTACAAAATGTGGAGGATATTTTTTTTTGTGTGAGAAAAAGATTCAAAGTAGAAATATATTAATATGCACATTCATGCATATGATTATGATTATAAAGTCATGTATATGAGCAGTTTGGGTTTGAATTGGCGTGGCGTGGTGTGGCAGTCGCTTGTTTTGTGTGTGGTACACATTCACTGCAGACGAAACTAGACACAAAAACACATTTTCTCCTACAAAAAGATGACGGATATATGATATTAAAATGTGTCTTGCTTTGAATCAGCAAAATTTTTATGAAATATCTTGCAATAAAAAAGACGATTACAAGTAAAGAAACAGTCGTGCTGTAAACTTTGAAGGAAAGGCGAGGGATGCAAGAAAAACGACAGAATTATAGATGTCATGCATATTTGCACCAGAAGAATAGGTTGATAGCTGCTACTTCCCAATAAATGACAATGCACCTACTTATCTTGAGATAAAAGCAAAAATTCATGAATTCCATTTCATCGTCTTCCGCCCTTCTTTGGAGATCAAAGGATCTCAGAAAAAGTGAACAAGAGAACTCATCCTCAGTATGTATTTATAGAACGGAAAAACATTGAATTTGCTCCTGTTGCTAGTTTAAGACATCCTCTAGGATTGCAAATCAAAATATAACAAGAGTAAAAAATTGTCTTGAATCTCCATGAAAGTTTTATGCCGTACAATTTCTGTATTTTGGAGTTGCTTGGTATTTCAATGAAATGAAAACATCAACTGATTTCTTAAGAAGATGTCATTTTTTTGTGTTTGCTCCCATGCTGCACCGTCGGTGGATTTGTCCCCTACATACTTTATGCTAATCGTAAGGATATTTACAATCAGAATGAAAAGCTAAATTTTGATGTACAAAAGTGTATTTGAAATTGCTGTCATTCTACGAATGTTAATGGTGCACTACAATCCACAATCAAAGTCTATTTGAAATTAAGTATTTTCCTCAATTTATTATTATTAAACAATATTGTTTACCTTTTCGAATTATTCACGACTTTCTAAACTACCTTAATCTCAAGCCCTTTCTCTAAAGAGGAATGCGCTAACAAATGACGGAATCATCAATCACCCCGAAGAAAAATAAATAATGTCATTTTTAATACTCAATTATCTGCTTCCCCTTATATCGGCAATGTGCATACTTCAGGGGAAGCTCTAATCCACATCGTTGCACTGTTTTCCTGAGATTATCTCTCTCAATATGTACATACATGCTTATACACATACGTTACGTACTTGCTAAAGGAGACGACACACGCACACACCATCAAACAAGACAAATCTTGCAATTTGCTAAATATACTAAAAGGAGCTAGAGAGGATAAAGTCGCATTTTTATGATGATGACGGATCCGATTTGATATTATAAAAGCTATGCCGCTGACTAAATATTGAGCATCAATTTTTTCTTCTTCATACATGATGTCGTCTTCTCCTCCTCCTCCTCTTGTGAGTTCCCGAGAGCATTAATTTGTTACAAAAATTGGATGTTTTACGACTACCACTCGGATTTATTATGCTGAGGATGATGATGATCATATTTTTTCTCCTCTTCGTTAGCTCCAAAACATTTTTGATAATATGATAAGTGAGTACATGAAGATGCGTATATTATTACGGTTAAATATCTGCGTTTGCATAATATAATATGTGGATCATCATGGATCTATCTAGTCATGAAGTAAAAAAAAGGCAGACGGATTCCTATTTTCTTTGAGAATTATGCTACTTTTTGTATAACAAGAAGAGTTGCACTTTGATATTTGAGAATTACGCTTTATTTCTTTGAGAGAAAGGAAGCCATGTAGAAAATTTGGTTGCGTGAATATGTATCTACGTAAAATTAAGTAAGTACGTCTGGTAATTCCTTTTTGCTTACCTTGGAGCCTTGTTGTGACTGATTTTGGGAGGATGCAGATGAGGACGATGACGACGAGCCGGTTGACTGAGGATTATTGGATTTCGTGGTGAGAATCTGTTCTCGTAACTTTTGAAGTTGACTGATCATTGCCGAGAGCTTTTGCTCATTTTCCAGGATTGACTCCTCATCTCCCATTCCAACCAAGGGGGCTATGTTGGACACGCTAAAAATAAGTTAATAAAAGCACAGCTTCACATATCTTGCACATATTACCTTATTGCCTTATTTATAAAAAAAAATTGGTTGAAAAAACAGAAAAAAGTTTTTATGACCTAAAAAATGGAAGAGAAATACAATGAAATGTTTTCATTTTCTTTGCCCAGTTTTGTTGCTTTTTTTGAGACGGGTGTGCTACATACTAAAATGATGGTGGTTTCAATGAATAATAAAAAATTTAGTTATATCTGCCTGCCTGGTTTACTAGCATCCATTTTTTCAAAAGAATTTTTGTTCTTTCATTTACATTTTTGCGTGGTGGAAGAAAGAATTACGACATGATTCTTGTCTGACTTAGGCTAGCTGGTTTGGTTTGGTGGCTTTCTTGTGGTTAAAATGGGGAGAATGAGAGCGGGTCTTAAACAAGAGATTCAACAGAAGCTCGTCCACATAATTTTTTAGTGGCTCAGCTCTTGTTTATCTTTTTCGGAAAAGTTCAAACGAAATTTTTGCATGGGTTCTGCATCAATATCTGTGTTGTGCATGTGTATACAGAGTTGCATAATAAATTGTACAATCGCAAATACAAGAAACGGAGCTGATGAAATGTTGGGTTTTGTGCAAATCTTTGAATGTTCTGTTTCTCATATCACAAGGTCCCTATTCTTTCTCTAACGAGATGATAAAGTATGAACTACAACAATTGACAATAGCGTTTGTAAAGGAAAATGTATTTTATTTTACCCTGGCTCCATATTATCCATATTTGCTGAAGGATGTGGATTGGGTGAGCTTCCGGTACTTCTCGCACTCCCATTATTAGCTCCATTGCCAGTGCCACCGGCACCTGGAGCTGGACCGCCACCAAACTTCGAAGTCAATTTCCGCAACACGTCATCCATTGATTTTTTATGGACCTTGGAGTCAATATTGTTATTGTTGTTGTTATTATGAATAGCAGCGGTGGAGCCGGTGGAAAAGGAAAGTGAGGACGGGCTCTTCTGCTGCTCCGAGCTGGCGTACTCATTGCTTCTTCTCCCATAGTTATCACTTGAGCGACGATTACCATTCCCCGCCTTGAGACTTTGATGATGTTGCTGCTTTGCATGAAAATTAGCAGAGGATGTGATTATTTCCTCACTATCAGAACCATGTGGGGTACAATAAGAACCCAAATCTGACATGTCATTGTCTTCATCCCCGCTCCCTTCCATTTGAACCATTCCATCCCTATCCACCGGGTGAGATGATTGCCGAGTAGTTCGTCGAAGTTGCTGGAGCAACTGCTGTTGTTGCTTTTGGTGCTGCTGTGAACGAAGTATGTTTGCGGTGAGGGAGTTGGATGGAAGTCCGTCCATCATCATTTCGTCACCGTCCTCATCCATCAGAAAGTCTTCGCCACCACCTCCACCACTTCCACCTTGATGGTGGGACTCATCTTCATCCGATGGGAGATCATCAATCGGTGATTTGGAGAGGGACAATGGGCCATTGTTATTATTGTTGGTGGGCTTGTGACTACTACTCCTATTGTGACTGCTGCGACGGGAGGAGGACTTGGTGGAGCCTGTGATCAGACTATTACTACTATTATTACTCTTTGGAGAATGATGAGGAAGGTGTTGATGATTGGGAAAGACTGAGCCCCCACTGGTGGCGTTGTCACGAAAATCCATTCGCGTTTTGAGGAGATTGACTACCTGAGAATCTTGAGATTCGTCTGATGAGCCTTCTCCTCCTTCTTCAACCATTCTATTAACACTATTAGCATGCTGCTGTTGATGAGATTCTTGTTGAAAGTCCATTGAAACTAGGGATTCTTCCTCTTGATTTGCATGAGAGTGATGAAGACGTCGAGAGAGTTGCTGCGAAAACTCTTGTTGGTCTTCGTGATCCTCGTCTTGTTCAAAAGGACTTTGATGATGACGATGATGGGGATGTTGCTGCAGCTCGTCGTCGTCGTGATGCTCCGATGCTGATGAAGGAGATACAAAGGGAGTTACTCTTTTGTTGTTTGCTGAGATTTGATTCGAATGCGCTCGCCCCACTACTCCTTGTTCTTCAGCTCCGCCTCCCTTTTGTGTTCTCTCTGTAGAGTGGAGTTGATGTTTTTGTTGGGACGTCGTGCAACGATGAGAACGAGACAAGGAGAAGAAGAAGCCAAAAGCGAAAAAAAAAGAATAAAGAGAAAACACTGTGAGTGAGTATACACAATATGCCCAACTTCAAGGAAGGAGGAAATGACAGAGATAACAAAAAAGTTTTCCTTTTGTATATGCCCTGTTATATAGTTCTAGGAAGCGAATATGCTAAAAAAAATAGTATGTATGCTTTTACCTCCTGCCTCTTCGAATTTATTTGGCGGAGACTTCCGTTTCGAGCTCATGACTTGGTTGTATCAACGTAGCTTCTTTGACTTTTCACAGTGCAAGTACAGCATCAACTCCACAACGTTGGTGGATTTGGGGTGACCTGAGAATTGGAGTTTATCTGAAAACAACAGTCAATTTTCTCCGTTTTATTTTCCAATTCATGCATACCATGAGCTATACACTATTTTTCTGTTAGGCAAAGCAAGCTCTCATGCATAATATCTTTAATCGATAAAATGTTGATAAGACTAACTAAACCGTTTCGTATTTGGAATATAAAGAACAATGAATTCATTCATTGTCCACATCTTTCACCCAGCTGAAACCTAATGATGTGACCACTAATTTTAATTCATACCAGCCGAGTGGTTGCTTTGCTGTTTTTTTGCATTTTCACAAGCTTCGCTTCGGCCATTCTCAAACAAACTATACCAAGAAAAATATGATGCGTCATCAAATAACTCAGAAACTCAGCTTCATCGCCATCGTACACAAAACAAAAGTCATTATTATCATTTTAATTTATGCGCAGTACAAGGAAGAGTGAAAGAATTATGAACACACTACTCATTTGAATAATATGTTAATTATTGCATATATTAGGTACGTTCAAGCCGGAGTCAAATTGATTCTCTTTTCTTAAACAGAAAACACAACAACATCATCCCATCGTCATATTATCAATAAACAGTCTTTGGTTGGAGCTGGAGTCTCTGTCTTTTCCATTCCACTCGAAATTATTATAATTGTGACCACAGAGGTCATTTAATCTTTGTAGCTAGTCATCCCTTTCAAACTCGTCAGTAATAATAATAATAGCAACGCAGTTTTATAACAGTTCAAAACAAAAAAAATCATGAGGATATGATCAGAAGAAAAATGAAGAATGACATGGCATGACAAATAGTCAAAAGAGGCAGAAGGGCATGTATATAAAATGATTTTTCTCGCGGTCAACGATAGCCATGTTGGAAACCTTGTAATTGTGAAACGTTATAAGCATACATTATTATCAATCTAAAAAATCAAAGATCATTCTACGTTGGAATCTGTAGTACAAACAAGAAACAGCTAAATATGATGTTGCACTTTATGTGGCAAAAAGTCAAACGTTTTTTTTTCTTTGCTGTACTTGCTCACCCAGTAAGTTTGATAAATTTATAGTGAAGAGATGATGATGATCATTAATGGAACGGACTATGAAACATGAACTTGTTGGCTACTCAAAAAATAATGTGAAATAATAAGTAATGTGGATGTGTGATCTCAACAGGGTTGGGTTCGATTAAAATGCTACTTGGAGCAATTTAGGAGGCTGTTTCCATTCCACAATTTAAAAAAAAATGAAAAGAGTCACATTATCATGTCGTTTGTACGTGAAGCAGAATTGTGGCGCCGGGTCGGTCAACCAAGAAGTCTGATTGTGAGGAGAGGAGAGCAGCGTCACACACACAAAACCAAGTGTATAATGATCAAAGATTATCAGCGCACAATAAAAATATGAAATGAGAAAATAATACATATTAATGTAATTGGAAGAAACGTCAGTCATCCGCAGCTTGGTGGCCATTATGTAATAATTTTAATTCTTACATTTGTCCATTTACGCCAATTGCAAATGGTCAAAAGTCATGTTCAAAGGTAAGACGACGTGGTAAATAATGTTCACGACTTGGCAGTTCGGGTTCAAATATTGAGAAATCGCTTGATTCACAAGAGTTGATATACAATGCAAATGAGGTAGTAGTGATGATGAGTAGTGACGGCTGCATTATCTGATGATTGTTACAAGCTAAAAAGGTTGCTGCGTTCTTATACCGCAATATTTACAGTTATAGACATCTCAGCATATGCATACTACCTTTTCATTCTTGAAGCTTGGTGGGTGAAGAGCGAAATAAGAAGCAATATGCAAAAAAAATTGACCTTTTTCCACTCGACCTCTAGCTCTGTACATAGTACTGATACCTCAGATCAGAAAGGATGAGTAATCGGCAACGTGGAATTACACAGACTACCTATATAATTTAATCGCTCAATGTGTACGACTTAAATTTGTTTGTTGAGCTGTATCTATCAAATTGTGGAAAGGTATTAAAGATCTGAGTAAGCATAATATATTCCAAAATGTGACTACGTGTTTTATTCCCATGCATTTACAAAGTGATACATTTTTTACATTCCATACAGCATCCGACAAGTTACTAATAATAAGGTGGTATGGACTGGATCCATTGAGTTGAAAAATTCATATGCAAAATCACTCACTCAGTTTTTACAATCAAACGCATTAACTTGTACCGTACCATCAACCATTTGAGCATCTGCACATCAATCAAGGCATAATAATGATGCAAAAATCCCATTTCCCGTACCCATGTAACTGTCTACGTGCAATATTGACGATGCTAATGGAGCAAGAAATGGCTTTTTTCTTACTGAACAAAAGCATTTCTGCTCACGGTTTTCATCCCCTACACTTCCTCAGTTCACAGATGTATATGACGTGATGATTTTTGTAAAGATTCGTTTTTTGCATCATTGCCTTTTGGATGGATATGGATACATTATCTGAGTTTTATCTGTGTGCAGTTTTTTGTCAGAAATAATTTCCTTTTGCATTGAGATTACCAGAAAAAAAATCGAGTCTTCTCAGTGTTTGCAATGCATTTTGCAGTTTTGTGTATCTGTCTTTTATCTAAGATAAGCTGTCCATGATTTTTATGAGGCAATTTCCCAACGCCAAAAACCTACTCGTATAAACTGGCCAAGTGGTAGCAGTCACTCAACATTCATGCACTCTCAATCCATTTTTTGGTTTGCATTTGCAACAGGCAATACAAACAGATAGATGCCAGCAACAGAAGCATATTATAACTTTTCAATTATCAACCTCCGGCTGCTTCTGTTCATTTGCATTTTGCAATAAAACCGTTTGAAAACGAAGGGATGAAAAATCAGATGGCGAGAATTGCATTGAAAGTCATTTTATGAATGCGGGCAATAATAAAAATCTATCCATCAACTGAAAAACAATCAAATCTTGAGTGTTGTAACTTGTAACGATATATATATTATATACCTGAAATTAGTGAGTATTTTATCTGGATACTGTAACGTTTAGAACTTCACTTTATGCTTCGAATATTGGCACGAAAGCTACGCATACAAATTTTCTGATAAATCCACCCATCCATCTGTAATTCTTTAAACAGTGCAACAATATTTTATATGGTTTGATTGTCTGTCATTATTTAGTTGATGAGCACAGGTGCACTTGCAATAGTCAATCTCATACTTGTGGATACATACATACATACAAGTATCCGTCCGATTGGAAGTGTTAGAGCCATTCTGAAATTAGATTTATGCAACTGAAATGGAAATATAAATCAGAAATAAAGGAAAAAGGACAAATGGGAAAAAAGACAGTTAATAGTGCAGATCGGATAAGAGTAAAGATAAAGTTGATTTTTTTTTTCTCCTGAGAAGGGAGCCGTGAGTGTTGTGGGCTGATTGATGGCATGGGAAATTTGGAGAAGGATGACACGCTCCTTGCGATTTTGTCAGTGTTAAGTTTTCTCCTCTCTGAGCTATTCCGCCCTTATGACAAGAACAGTGTTGGGACTGACTAACAGAATGTGAATGAATGAATGAGTACACACAATAACATTAAATATTACGAGATAACTACAAATACACAAGGAACTACAACGGCCTTCTCCGCCCAACCAGCACCTCTCGAGATAAAATCCAAATGAACAAATTATTCCTTCACTTCCTGGCAATATGACAATAACACCCGAACATTATAATATTATGATAAGATGATGAGTGCGAGGAAGAGCCTGCATGTTGCCAAAATTTGTTATGCCACATCATGCATCATGTTCTCATCCTTATAGGTACTTATGAGGGAAAACAATTGAGTGAAAGATGTGATTCCATTCTGCCTCATATACAACATCTATTTGGGAGCAAATCTATGTAATTATTACTCACATTCAACATTATTGCTCTCCTTGACTCCACCGCCACCACTTATGTCACGAACATATATTATTAGTGTTCTTAACATGCGTATGCGTAAAACATATGAGAAACTTCTTCGTCCCATCCAATTCACCGATGAATGTGACATTTGAAGAACATTCGAAGAGGAAAACATCTCATATTTTTTATTTTTCCAATTCATATATCTTCAAAAGCTACATTAAACAATATTCGTCTCATTACTCACAAAAGGAGTTGGATATTACTTTTGATAATCTAAAATAATATGACACAATGAACTCAACTCATAACGGGATAAACATACGAATCAAATGGTAATATGCATGTTGCATCCTCAATCCTCCACGAGAACACACTTGGTTAATAAAGCATCACAAAAAAAATGGGTTCTCGAACCGCTTCATATTTTCAAGCAGTATATATTTAGCAGACATGAGACAGTAGGAACAGAAGCAATTATTATTTGCCAAAGACAATTATGATTATTTGCCATTTCTTAATACATACTACTACGCACCGTTTCTGTTTCGGGGTGTATGGGGAATAAAAAAAATACAGTTGGCAACGGCACGACGTTGTATACGGGTGGAAAATATGGTGACGGTGTGACAGTGTTTTCTTATTGTGACGCGTTGTATGGGAGTGAGTGAGTGAGACACAAGCCAAAACGGCTGAGGCTGAACATGTCGTTTGTTTCAAGATATAAAAAACAAATTCATATGAATTCATATTATGTTTTTTATTATTATTATTATTATTTGTGTGTGTGTGTTTGTGTCTCTGACGGGCTGACGCTTACAAATCTACACCAAACCATGAGGGATGGGATGGAATATGTTATGCGATGTTGGATCTTATATTGTACGAAAGAATAAAGAGAATTGGGAGCAAATATAGGAGTTGTCTTCTTTTACTTCATCGTCGTGGTGTGGTGATGATGATCATGATGATTCTTTTTAGTCCCCATCGTCCTCCTATCTTAATACAATCTGCCACGGCCGGCCGACAAGACGGCAGAAGGATGGAATGAATGTGATGGGTCGATAAAGAAGATTAACAACAAGAAATAGAAACGAGAAAAAGAATATGAATATGAATGCAGAGCTTCCTCTTTTTCTTTTTCAAAATATGTATGTTCAACTTCCTTCACGCTCGGCGCGAGAAGGAGCAGCCCTACAAGAAAGTGTAAAAGAGTGTCTCCAATTGAAATTAAAAATAGTCAAAAGAAAGAGAAGCAGAAGCAATTCTTTTTTTGTTTGTCTCTTGCGTATTATGAAATATGAGGAGTGAAAATGACTTTTATAATGAATCGAAGACAAAGTCGATTATTTAAGAACAAGAAGAAATTTATATGGATGTGCAACTGTGTCTTTTCAAAATATAAATAGTAAAGTAAAACACTGAGATTAACAAACACACACACACAAGCCGACATACATACATTCCAACAACCAACTTCAACCCTGCTATACTTAATTCATGTGTTGAAAAAAGAAGGATGAATTTAGATGGGTGCACAAAGGAGCAAAAGAAGAATATTTTTCTGTTGTTTACCATTCATATATCACGTCTTTACGAAACACAGGATGATGTACGGTGACGCTTTGATGTTTAAAAATTCATAAATTTCTAATCTCAACTAGGCTCCTACACCAGAGAGAAAGAGATTGTCATAAAACATAATTGATGTGATTAAATGTTATTTAGAATTGTGTGGTTGCTCCATCGTTTCAAACACGCTCCTGTTTTAACAATGTGTCATGTCACCGCGCTGCGCTCACCCCATTCACACAATGTCATTTTATCATTCTAACCAGAAAACGACACGCCAGCCAACAAAAGTCTGATTTTGCTTTTCGCCAAATTCTAGAAAGAAGGAAAGACTATTATTGAATACTTATTGAGTCTGTTCCCTCATAAAAAACGACTATAAAGAAAAACTGTTGCATTTATGAGCCTCGTAACTCATACATGGTTAAATGGATGAGGAACATAAACTGCCTCAAAATTATATAGGATGGAAACCCAACATAATCATAGGTTTTTTTAAAGAATAATTCTAACTTTTGTGCTAATCACGTGACAAAAAGTACTAACTACAGTTTGCTCATCCGGCTACAAATGATTAGGATGTAATGTAAGTAGGCAAATGAATTTTGAAAACGGTTGCAAATCTGGGGCCCAACGCCAGACAAATGGGAAGGAGAGGAAAGCACCAGAACATAATTTCTTATCAATATGACAGTAGCAGGGAGATAATAATATGTAATATTTTATCCAAAAAACATGATATTATTCCGTAATATGACAGTAATATCCACATTTTTTCATGTGAAGTTACGCACAGGATTACGTGTGAACAGATGTATTGGCTCGTTCTTGGTGTGATAAAGAAAAAGAACAAGGCATAATTTTGTATAAAATATGTTTTGCCCATCCAGCAACACTTGCAGAGGAGACAAAATCATATATACATACATGCAGAGATGAGAAGTTACAAGTAGTATTTAAACCATCCTATTTTTGTACCAATCAAAATAGTCATATATATAATGTACATATGTGTGCGCTGCTTTATGATCCGTGGTAAAAAAAGGACGAGAAAAGGCTATAATAATTGACGCTCATATCAATAGTCTGCATCTGAATAGGAGAGAGGTGGGAGAAAAATATGAAAGTTGCAAAGCTGATAATAAACAGCAGAAATAATGATTACTCCTATTGCTATACTCATCTAAAACAATGTGTCATGATGACAAGGATTTTTGCTAGTTGAGAGTGAACACACATGCATATTAGATTTCCGTCATAAATTCCCACTGCAGATAGAACCTGTTCCCTGGTGCAATTCGCATGAATCATATGATGATGATATGATATGATAAAGTTTTGGTAAACTTATATTCTTTCTTGAGATGAGAGAAAAAATGACGCCAGCTTTTCCCGGAGCCTGGTGGGTGTCTTCCTTGTATTATCACTTAGGGATATGCGTCCTATTATAGTTTGCTCCTGTTTTCCATCCATTCTTTACCTCCACTCTTTGAATTGTACATTGAACACGCTCCACAAATATATAATTCTTTCATTTTCTCCTCCTCCTTTTATCTCTTCTCTAGTTCTCATTAGTAGCAAAGGCATTCCGACAATTCAGCTTGGCGTATGAACAAACAGAAAGGAATAAGCTGAGCCAACAAGGTTCTAAAGAGCTCAAGAAAAATTACAATTTGAGAGCAAACAAAGACTCAAAGAACAAAACAGAGAGGTTCGTACAGAAACAACATGGGATTCCAATGGCATCTCCAAATTGGCAGTGTTTAACTGTTGACCCCGTGCCAAATTGACAAGAGAATAAAAAAGAAGGAGTGGAATGAGACAAATCCTCATCATCACAGCTCATTGTCTTCACATAAATATAGAGGTTTGACAGTGTAGGCTCCCATTAGATTTGAAATACTACCATCGAAACACAAGAAAGCATGCGAGCATGACAAAGATTTACAAAAAAATGGGATTGTGCTCCGCTTCTGCTGCTGAGTTGTCTACAGCCGACGGGATGGCAGGGCACGAGAAGAAATTATGCGGGTTTTGTGTCTTCCCTGGTGCGCCAGGGTTTTGTCAAGACGGTGATGATAATCCGCCTGGAATCTTAATGTGCATGTGTTGTGTGTGATCCCATTTTTTTGAGTCCGACTCTAAGCAGACATTCCAACAGGAATTTTTAGTTGGGATGATATTTTGATGATGATAATGATGGCGTTTCACTTTAATAGCCGTTCTAAACGCAGTTAAAACTTTGTTTTGCCTTTGCTCCGCCATCATCATCTTTCTCTTGTCTTTGAAAAAATGTAACACAATAACTTGCTCCTTACCCCGTTCTGCTGGGGTAATTACTTGACTTTTATATCATTGTATATGCATGCATGAGCACACACAAAAACAGTGTCACCACCACACGTGGGTGACTACATACATAAATTTATAAACGCATATCAGCGAATTACCCTTGTTTTCGCTAGGGTTTAAATGATCTGATGAAATATGACAGGGAGTGTAGTCAAGATATATTTTTCTTTGAGGAACACACGTTTACATGTTGAAAACTTGGAAAGAATGCGTCTTCAAGTCTTCGTTAATGGGCGACAACAAGCCACCGGAAATGATACCATTTTCATATGCTGTCAGAATTCATTATACTCAAGTATAATACTTGGGGCTGAACCGTAGAGAGCAAAAATAATGGGAGGATTTTAGCTGAGTGCACGGTTTAAATACATTGTGTCAGATAAAAATAAGAATAGAACAGTTGTTCAATATAGACTGTGTTATGTATGTATCTATCATGGTGGTAATCAACCATTTTACGTGAAGGAACATGGTCGTGAAGAGAAATACGGATAGCTTCTACAAGAAAGAATGTTTGCAATGTGAGACCACGTCAAAGAGCAGAAGGAGAACAACGTGGAGGAAGCTAGTTTATGACTCTTTTGTTTCGTTACACTTGTGCAATTAGACACGGTTATCATCACCGTGAGCATTACGCAGTTGGAGCTTGGCAAAAGTTTTTTTAAACAGAGGTTCAGATTTAACTGAAACTTTTTATCTCTCTTGTCGTCGACGAAGAGACGTTAATTTTACATCTTCTCAATTTTACAGTAGCCATCATCTTTATTCTTAATTTCATTACCAGCAACATTGTTTCCTATTGTTAAGGGGGAAAGGGGTTGCGGGCTTCATTATAAAAAGTTTTTTTTTTCATTGAGACTCCACAAAAGGGAACTTTTTTTATGGTGGAATGGAGGCACCCTTGTGTCAACACTGAAGAACGGTGAAAGTTTCAAAAAATAAAAGATAATCATTCAACTTTAAAACACACAGGGAAAGACTTTAGCACCAAGTTTTTTCGTCTTTATTTTTCGCTCCCAACTCATTCCTGTCTCTATTTTCTTGCGTAGAAAAGAAACTGCAAAGAAAGGAACTTTTTCAGAACGAAAAAACTGTCGTGCTTGCGAGTATATGCATATATCCCGAAAGAAATAAACTTTTTTTCGCTTCCTTCCACTATCATCATCATGGTAAGGAGAAAATAAAAGAATGGAGGAGAGAAAGAAAGGTGGAGATAGGAGAAACTGAGCATTAATTCAAGTGGGCCAAGTACATACTATACACCTAAAAATGGGACAAGAGCAATACAAAAATCTACAAGACAGAAAACGAGCTTCTTTTATTTTCGTACAAGAAAAATAGAGTATAATAGACAAGGGGGCTTGGGGGAAAAGGGAGAGCTTCTTGGGAGAGAAAATCATTAAAAGAAAGAAAAGGGTCACACAAACGAACGAGTACTTTTTTTCCTAGTGTCACATCAAGGAAAGGAAAAGAAAAAGAAGTGAATTTTTGTAGCATTTTCTCAACCAACCACCTAAAAAGAGAAAGAATGCAGAGAGTAGAAAAAGTGAGCCCTTTGGCAAAAAAAACTTTCTCTTTTTCCTTGCTTTCTCTCATAGAAAGATATTTATATATTCTTTTTCTTCTTTTTGATATTTCTCCCTTCTCTCTCAACATTATTCTTGTGCAGTCTCCTTCTCCTTCAGTGTTTGTTCATTGATGAAAATAAAAGAAATGGAAGCAGAAGACGATGAAGAACAAGAAGGGAAACGTTTCTCTTTCTTGGCTATCCTTTCTCCATCCTCCATTTTTGCAAGAGTCCAATTTACTAAATAGATACCAACATCAGAATCCAGCTACAAAGGACTGGGTTTTCTGTCTTTTGAAATGAACTACACAAATACATACACGCCCGTGTGTAATAAATAAGAGCTTCTTTTATGCTTTTTTCATCGCGTCTAATTTATACTGGTCAGCCAGCCTCTCATTTTTTCCACATGCATAGCTCCAATCCAACATTTTCTTTTATTTCGAGGAATCAGCACAAACCCCAACTTCATTTTGTCAGAGACTCACTCCCTTTCACGGTGATCATAATCATCACAATTATTACAAAGAATCATATTTTTACTCATCCCTAGCGCAATAAAGGATGTGAGATCAAAGGAAAAATATACGGGGACAAATCATGATGATAATATGCAACAAAATAATAATTTTGTTTTGATTTCACTCTCCCATCCATATTCAACAAGGGAGCCAAATCGCTGAGGAAATAACTAATAGAGAATAGTGGGGAAGCAAACATGACAGATTAATAGGAATCTAATGCATTTTTAATAACAATAATTTTCTTCACTTTTTTTTCTGTGGTGAACATTTCAACATGAAATGAACATCCTCATAATAAAAACATGTTTTTGGTATTGTCGTTACAGAAAAAGATATTATCTTCATGATGTAACGCAATGCATAGAAATGATGATCAATAAGATGAGAAATGATCAAATATTTAGCAATAATAACACAAAAGTAGCCACTGCCTCTGCCAAAAAGCTATGACCACCAACTTTTTCATATGGAAACAGAGTCATCATCATTTTTATGGCCACCTTCTCCTTTATCCTCCACAACAATAAAGGACGGGAGAAGGGGACGTTTTTGAACATGTTCCGGGAATACCATTATCATCATCATTATTATGATATGACAAAGTTTCATAACTGAAGCATGAGCTCATTATATATATTTGTGGTCATTTGATGACAAACTCATTCATTCCGGTTGTGTAGTGCGTACACGATTTTTCGTATCGATGTGGTTGGCCATTTATAAATAACATGACATTCGATTTTTACATCTATTGCTCTCCCCATTGTCAACACAAAAAGAGGACAATGACATTCATTTCCTTTTCACATTTTTTCTTCTCCTTTCCTCCGCATTTCTTTGCTTTCCTTCTCTAAATATTTTTGCTCGCGCTCTCTCATTCTTTGTGCTCATTGTCACGAAAGGAGAGTAAGATAATAAATCCAGCATCTGACTCAGTGAGTTCAAGTAAGTGGTCCATTCCATGGCGGGTGACACACAATGGAATCCAACATCTACGACCACAACCTCCAGAGAAAAATGGAGCATGGTTTACAATCACAATCAAAAAACGATCAGTATCGCGTGAATAGTTTTGTTTGGTACAGAGCCAAGGAGTCCCTTTCCCTCTCGGAAATGACAAAAGATTATGAGGATCATGTGCCACATTGCATAAGTAGGTATATATCTATATCTACATTGTGATTATTACGGATTCAGTGGTTTATTTATGATTCCGGTGAGTGAAAGTTGAGTACATGTGATACGGATGCTGGTGTGCTAGCTCAGTTTTCTTACAAAGGTGACTCAGATTCTGTCTCATTGTTATGGGCTTGCTTGCCCATTTTCCCATGCATCCATTATACTTTCTCTTCACAATACCACAGCTTTTACTACAGAGAGCGAAAAAAGATTCTTTGGAAAACCGTTCCCCTTTTTTAGTCGTAATGGCTAAGGAGAGGACAAAAAGGGGAAGCATAACAAAGGCGAACACGGTGACAAGCACAACAACATGAGCAAACAATTGATAACAAGAGCAGAGAGGAGAGCAGCTTTGAGTTGACAATCTGTTGAAAATCGTGTGGTTTGGTGGTGATGGTGGGCTTGTTAAAATCCAGGAATAACATAACGAACTCTCAACAAGAGGAGACGAGCATAAAAGGGAGGAAGACTTATGGGAAAGGAAAGCATATTATTTACTCCTGGACAAATAATGCATTCTTTTCTTTCCAGCTCTGAGTTTCTTAAGAACATTTAGGGATAACAATGCACGTGTCTACTTGGCTCCAGAAAAAATAGAGATATTTCTTCCTCGGCTCGCCAACCAAGTCAATGCAGTCTTTTGGCTGGTGATTATTTTGAGAAGAAAGGTGGAGAGAATGGGAGCCCAGGCTTGGTTTGACTCCTTCAACTCCCAAATAAAAAGGGAAAAAGATCAAGAATGGGAAAATAACAAGGCAGGAGGAGAAAAAGAGAGGAAGTACCGGAACAATTTATATTTGAGAGAGAAAGAGCACACACAATAAACACACAAACAATAATAATGTACTTGAGCACACATAACCATGAGCATGAGGAGAAAAGAATATTCACTGAGCCAGAAATATATTCTCTCGACGTATGGAAATGAACGTGTGTGCTTCTCCTACTCCTATTTGTATAATATACTCCATTCATGTCTTTATTCGCATCAAACCATCCGAAAAGATTGAGGGGAGGAATCCTAATGGGATTGGTTATATATGGAAATGGAGAAAGTATCTAGTTCCAGTCAATATTATGCATAGTCAAGATCTCTCTATTGGATGTATGCTTGTCACACAAGAAAATCATTCAAGAATCAATAGAGCATAAGCAATAAAACATTATATCCTATTATTTTCTCTCTACCTTTCCTTCTAAATACAGGCATCTTTTTGCCCGTCTCCTTTTATTATTCGTCGCACACCACGTGTAAAATGTGCTCCATCCATGGGTGCTGTTGTGGTGTACATGCATAAGTGACGTCAAGAAAGACTGTAAAGGATTCCCTTATTCTTTTTTTGCATGAGAGGCGATAATAGCTTCTTCGATTCTTTTTGGCATTGATAAAAAAAGATAAACATAACATGATGATATAACGTAAAGGCCAGCGAGGAGAATCAACACAATTTGATAAAAGTGAATGTGTGTGACCACATGCATACTTTTGCATTGAATAAAAGCATATGTGCGTGAATTCTTAATGGGCAAAACTGGATAAAGGGAAAAAAACGAAACAAAAAATCACAGAGATGGTTTGGTAATGCGATCATTGACCCCCTGCTTTAGTATATGGTCACAAACTTACATGGTGATATTGACGGTGTCGACCTGCACGTTTTGATACTCAAAAATTATGACAAAAACAGAAGCTACAAAAGTGCACTTTAGAAGAGCTGCAGAAAACATAGTCTTCATATCTTGTAGCAACCAACCGCAAGCTTTTATCTACTCAATTTTAATTCCAATAATTGGAAAAGAAAAGGGACTTGACATGAGAACCTTTATTGAAGCAATAGACACGATGATGTTGATGGTTTGGTTTCGTAGAAACCGCAAAGTACGTGTGTTCGAGTACTATCTTCCCCTTTTATATTTAGATCGGTATCAGAAGAATCACAACAGAAAACTGAACCTAAAGTGCCAAAAAAGAGATTAGAGAATGAGAACTGGCTAAATTCTATTATCATTTTTATTGCAGAACGGATCTATGCAAAGGATTACTTCATTTCAAGCCTCCTATTCCACTTTTGACGTTACTTTGCTTCTCTCCAAATCCAACAAGCATGTTTATCTCTCGGAATCGAATTGAGTTTCGTTGTGCTGAAACCGTGTATTTTTTGTTATAAACTTGTTTATGCTACGCATGTGATAAAGCACAGAGCATAATGTATTGTGTTTTTGTAAACATTGGCGAAAAGGAATGGATAATGAGAAGCGAGGAGACAAGGAGAACGGAACGGAAGGGATATAGCTATTATGCATTTCTACACATGTAAACGGTTTCCTTTTTTATGTTTGTGTCTGGTTTCTGTCAAAGCCATTTCGACATTTATCTCCTCAAGTGTTCTATTCTCTCTCTCTTCCAAGTTTTTTTTTCTCTCCTTGTTGTAAATTCAGAGTGAGAGCATCAGTAGGAGAAATGCACTTACAGCCCAGTCAAATCAATGCTTTTACTCGTTAACCGTGAACACAATGAGCAGCTCTTCTCTCTCTCTCAATTGGATTGGCTGAAGTTAAAAGACGATGGAAATATAATAGAGCAACAAAAGAAGCAAAAGAAAAAAGGGTTGGTTCACTGGTTTCAATGGAGGATGACGATGATGGTCAAAGCTGATGTTTCTTTTTATCCTCCTCCTTCTTGTTTTGTTATCTTCCCCAAAAAAATAAAACACTCTCATCTCCACATCGCAACTGCTCCCTTTAGCTTCTCTTCATCTTCACATTTTCTTCACCACTTTACTGTTCTACTGATTGATATACCAAACAAACCAGGAATTCCTATAAGCCATAAAATGATGTGAAGAAATACCATCCACTGCCCCACCACAATATTCATCATTTCCTAGAGAAATGTCACAGAACCACATTATATTTTTATTATTATTTGTGATTGTGGACAAATAAAAATTATGAATATAATGTTTTACAATGTAGCATCCCATTGCTTGCACAACTGCCCAGTATGTTGAATAATAAAAGAATAATTTTTCTTTCAATTCTTTCCCAACTCTTTTTTCCATTTATTCTGATCATGATGATGATGACTTATGAAAGTAACATAGGAGCGACAGCGACACAAGAATAACAACCCTTTCTCAATTGAATAATATATTTTTCAAAGCTGCGTATTATGCCACAACCGACTTCAGTAGTAATAATCAAATAGAATGTGCGTTATGAAATTAATCCATTCTTCATTCTTCTTCATGCTTTTTGAAAGTGAATGATGGTGATGATGATCAATGTAGAAGATGTATTATATTTTTGTGTTAAATTGTGTTAAATAACAATCCACAATTGCACCCATCAATGTACTAATAATGTCTGCTGCACCACATGCATGGCCAATGTCTATCCATGTGTGCATGTATCTATGTATGTTATTTTTTATCTTCATCATCATTGAGTGACCATCTTTTCCAAATGAATTGATGTGACATGCATTTGGACACGGACAGAAAGAAGCGCTTGAGAAAAGGTTCAAAGTCACAATCACATTTTTTAATTCATCCAAAAAAAAAGTTGACAAGACAAGGAAGACGATGGGCACAAAGAAGGAGGACTCTGATTGGTTGGATCATCATTCCATTCTGTATGATACGTTTGTATAGTCAAGTGAGGTCACTAGTCTTCTCAAGAAAGGATAGACATGGACATTAGCCGGAGCAGCCATCTTGCCATTGTCTTCTATTATTCTTGATGTGCGATAGTACATAACATAATGCTTACACTTTTGAGGGATGATGTAAATGTCTACGACGAAGAACAAGAAAACAAGACAAGGTTTTTATCGGTGAATTATATTATATGACACCATACCAATACCACTCCTTTTCTCTCCCCATTCAACAAAAATTCCATTTTTTTTAATTCTTCATCGTTTTACATGATGAATAGACAAAGTATTTTTTTACTTTTGGCCACGCAAGGTTGCCTCTCTATCTGATTGACTTGACTCACTCATTTCTTGCTAAAGCATTGCATCAGTCTACTCAATTATCATATAATACATTTTGGAACTTCGTTTCTATTATGAGACTTGGGGTTTAATCAGTATTCATCTTTTGTACAGGATGAGTGAAGATCATTAATAAATTGTTTGGAGTAATATGCGATGACTTGAACTGGGGGAAGACGGAGACATAAGTTGCACAAAAAAACAAGCGCAAGACCTTACTAACACACATTCATCTGATACGACAATATTTTCCGTGAAGTTCATCATCAGCATAGTTTATCATTGGTGATAAGAGGAGCTACAAAAAGTCAGATAAGCTTCTAAACTAAATGATGGAGTGGGAGATGATGAGATGCATAATGGATTCTATCACGATAAAGGATGGGATGATGATTATGATGATCTCGTTGAAGGTCTCCACATCTTGCTTAATATTGCATGGTTGTGGCTCTCGCTGACCTTTTAACATACTACCGGACCGGGAGGTCAAACGGCAGAACGAATGGAGTTGAAGAGTAAGCAATAAAGTGACAACGATGACGATCACTTTTTTCTCCCTCTCTCTTATCATCTCAAACCATTACTTTCCATCCACTTGTTTCAGTTTTTGAGTGAGCGCGTCTTGACGAGAAGAAGGGATTTTTATGATTGTTTTTGAATAAAAATGTAAGACGATGATTAGTATTCAAAATGGGGATGCTGATTGAAAGAGCTACAAGTCGAGCGAGCAAAGCATTCAGATTGCTCAACCTGTTACTCAATCAGAGAGAATGAAATGGGCTGAGGGTCTAGTCAATTTTTATGATGATAATGAATCTCAACAAAATTGATGGTTGGTGGCGGTGCTAAGTGGTGGCTAGGCTATCCGCTATCAACATAATATACACATATATGTATCGTCATCAATTGATTGCATTGTTGACTTTTATCTCTTGTGTAATACTACTGCGCTTTTTTCTGTCTCTCTCATTAATCTTTTTGCTTGGAAAACTAAGTAAGTAAATGAAAGAGAAGCAGTTAACCTTGATCAAACAACAAGTAACTAACTAACTACGATACATTCACAAAATATATTTGTAGTTATCTCTCACTTCATTTAAATAACAAGAATGAGCAGAGAAAAAAAGCAAAATCGACAAGAATTATGTGAAGCTTGAAAGGGGTAATTACTTGATGACTTTCTGCTTACGTAAATAATAAGAGTCAACTGAGCTTACTGAGAAAAAAACCCAATTATCATCAGTGAGTAGGATAATCAAAGTCAAAAGGATGGAAGTAAAATGTGGAAACAAAATACGTAGGTTATCGGTATTGTATTTTTTACTCAACTTTTAGGTTGGTGTTTAATTTGAGACAATTGGTAAAATGAAAGTTGCAAGAAACAGAAACCTTCGGCTTGCTGATCTAATTTGTCGTGTGTCCTAACTAGTCTAAAACCTCTGCCTGTTCCTCTTCTTCCGATCTCAATGTACAAATGAAACAACTAATTTACTCTTGGCAGGGAAATACTTTTTCTGTCCTAATAAAATTAGTGGATATCTTTATATCCTCCTTCTTGGGTTGCGTCTCACGTCACGATCAACTGTCAACCCTTTTATGTTTTTGCCCCAGCATTTTTGCTTTCTATTATCATTCCTATGCTCAGCTTGAAAATTAGCAACGGGTTAGCAACCAATTGAAATGAAAATCAATGTCGTTTTAAAGAATGCGTAATTGGGTTCTCCCCTCGTGAGTCAGGCCCAGGAGGCTATTTCTAATAGAACATGAAAAGACAATAAAAATGAGAAAGACGGTTGAGAAGCAATTGGGTGGAAATCGGATAAGAAAAAAATATTTTTGTGTTCGGTCCCAAGTTTTGTAGTTTTGTCGGTAAAATAAGTTGTTTTATATAGAAATATGTGATTATGATTTCCTTGCTGCTTACAAACTTCTTGTTTTTTATTTTGGCCTCGTGAAACTTTTTAATAGCAAGAACTCTCTTTGACATTTAAACGAGATGGAGTTCCTAGTATTTTCCAACTGGATACGTGGCCGTACAAACAATATGTGTAGGAGTTTATGATTCAAAGTTGAAAGACTGCTTGATATTTGAAACGTTTCCCCCATATACAAGCATTCTCGGGAGGAACGTCATTATCACGTGAAGGAGTGTAAGCGACAGAAAACAATTACAAGGAGCGACAACTCATTTCAGAAGTGAACTGATCCCTATGCCACCAACCAACCAACAGGAAAAAATACTTTTACGTGTCATGTCACGTCGTTTCTCTCACAATCAAAAAATGAGTGGGATTAAAAATGAACAGAACATAATAAGATTTTCACACCAGTAACTCATTTCGGTGGCCTAAAACTGGATCAACAAAATCAGGAGAGTTGATTGATTCAAAGGAGATTGAACTGGAGTAAAAATCTACGAAAAATGTTTGCATTCTTCTGAAATTCATATTCTTATAAACATGCTAACTTCATTCGGAAACAGTATGATTTTTCGGTAGAATTATTTTCTCCCTCGTTTCCGAGCAGCGCTTGGTACTGTAAGCTTCATCAACCCACGGGTTTCTTGGAACTGGCCAACTTTCAAGACAGTTTCTTGTAGCCAAGCCAAGTACCCACTCATTTACATTAAGCATCTTGCACCCCCTCATTCTCATTCTGTCTCTATTCAACAATATGTCCCATTGTTTGAGACGAAAGAACCCTATTCTTGTTGCCTTGTTCTTTAAAAAATGAAGCCTACAGCATACCGTGTTGAGGCTACTCAATATTATTACGTAGTTGTATGCAGCATCATAGCTCGATTGACAAGAAAAGAATCGGATTTCAGTGGAGAACGAAACAGATGAACATTTAGCCAAAGTGAAAAGACGAGCGAGACCTTTTCTCCCCCAGACATTTACATCCGTCTTGTTTCAAAGCCCGAACAAAGATGACAATTCTCTGTTAGTAACTATCGACACTGTCGCTCCAGCAACTACCCCCAACGAGAATTTTGTTTGAAACAAAGCCATTTCGTTGAAAGGGTGCGGGTGCACAATTGTTTTTTGTAAGAGTAGCATTGTTCCCACTCCCACGCCCTCATAAGGTCTCATCCAGGGCTAAGAATGTGTCCTTTTTTAGAGATTTCTGTCAAAAAGAGCAAAGTGACTGAGCACAGCAACTAAGCTTCTATCTCAAACGCCACATTCAAGTGACTGATCAAGCAGAAACGGTGATTATACTGCTACACAACAAAAAAGTTAATTAGGATGTTTAAAGCTGAAAAAGGAAAGTATCAATTCTTCCGGCAATAACCCGAAAATTGAAGGATAAGAATGACTTTTGTTTTGCAGACACATGCTCAGTTCCAACATCCAAAGTGGCAGGCATAAAAATAATCTTTTCTTGAGAACCAACTTCAGCTATATTAAGCATACTTACCAAAAAACGATATTTTCCCAAAAATCCCTTGTTTTGTTTACAGTCTGTCCAGACCTAATAAAAATAGGATGTTTGTCTATCCACCTCTTTTAAAACTTCTCTTTTGTTTTTGCAGTTTGAGGTCTACAAGGCATCCTCATCTCATCTCTGTTTCCACCAAACTGCACTCTCTTTCTCTCATCACATGTGTGCTTTTACAAACAACAAAAGTCAGAAAGAGTAACGCACAACTGGGACCAGACCAGGTTTTGACTTGACGGTGAGGAAAAAGCCCGAAATTGTAACAACAAAAGCACACATTGTGAGTCATTGTCTTAAAAATCCTCAGTTTCGTTCCCACAGTCAGAGTCAGGCATGTCATGCCGTCACCGTTTAGTTGCACGGTAGTAACCTCGTTAATTATCCTCTCTGATATACTCATTCCCCATCTCTCCACCCTCCTCTAGTTTTTTTCGAGTAGATTTCAATGGAAATTTGGAAAGAATGGGTAGAGATTACAACAGAAAGTCAAACTTGAGCTTAAGTATAAAGTACAATGTCTCCAATGAGCTCTCAAAGGTGTTAGAAATCCATCCACACATGTAACTGTTTAAAGAGCTGGGGCCAAGACCTACTACATACATCTTTCTTTCATCCATCCTCCTCTTCTGTTGTTTTAAGTGCATCTCTCTCTCAAAACCCGAGACTGATTGTGAGTTGTACCGACTTAAATTTTTACTTTTTCTTAGCAATTCTGCATGCTCATTGAGATTAGAACTGAACTGAAGAGAACAAAAGTCCAACATCTCGGATGTCATCCCGGGACAAATTGTTTATTGACAGGGATAGATGCAGAGAGAAGCGTATGGGGAAATGAGAAGTAAAAACCATTCCGTCCATGGGACAAAAATGTTATAGGGCAATGCGACACATTTTCCATTGTAAACGGAACTTTTTAGGTTCGGAGTCCAGACCTATTTTTAAGCCCAAAATGTTGTAATTTGATATGAAAATCCCCACGACAAAAATACATACAAAGACGTAGAAGAAATGAGTATTGTAGTCTCCCACACACAAGTTGCATCTTCTCATTTCTTTACATAAGGAGGCCGGGAACGAACCAGTAAACAAGTTCAAGACAGCACGGCATTAAGCTTCATAATATAATCAGTATCAGCATCTACCAGCGTATTCTTGACTGACTTGAGTTGTATTCACACTCACATTAAGGTGGAGTGGAGTATTCTCTGGAAAATTTCATAAATGTGATGGTTTACTACACTTTCAAGGATTCCTTTGTTTTTAACAAGAAAGAAACCAGACATTGTCATAATTTCTTATTTTTTCTCGAAGAAACTGCATGCATACACAGAGAGAGTATTTGTGCATTCATGAGTTCCATATACATAAATATGAAGTTATACCTTTATCTATCATGCGCATGGATAACGTAAAGTACAAAAGCATTCTTTCAAACAAAAAAGAAGAAGAATAAATACATCCATCCATCCAACCAACCATTATAATTATCAACATATGCATCACCCACCACTACCACCGCGCGTAGAAGAAGAATACATAGCCAATGGCATAGATATCGGGATACGTAAGCATACACGCTGCTCGGCTATATAAAGCTAGCAAACAAAAATATAAAACTTGACTGATTGGTTTAGTGCAAATAAACATTTGAGAATTGTTTAAAACCACTTCACAAAAGAAAAAGAGAGAAAGATATTTATAACAGAAAAAAGTCGAACCAGCCATGCCGACAATGCACATCTTCTCATTCACTCTTTGTGCGCATTGGCTACACGTAAAGTCCAAGAATATTTTTACAAGAAAAAAAACCACTACATCCTTTTTTCAGGTATACACGTTCATGCTTATTAATAAAGCTATCCTTTTGCAACCCAGAAACAATGCAAATTCCATCTATCGCTGACATCATCATCATCATGATCAATCCAATTCACTTTCACAGATGGACTAACTCATCCAAAGCTAAAGAAAAGGTAAAAAAAATTCTAGTCTTTTCTCTCTCCAAGAGCGTACCATAAAAAAGGAATGGATGTGTACAAAGTAGACAGAGAGACAACTCAGCCCACGAGATAAAAACCCGTAAAACATTGTAACATCCATCCAGCGGCAAATCGGCAATTTGCTTAAAGAAACGGCTAGTAAAGTACACACACGTATTGTATTCCGTTGTGCTTCCACATATGTATATGCATACTTATAAGTAAGTAGTTATAGTAGGGAAAATAATGTGTATTATTGCTTTTAGCAAACAAGAGGAAAAAAAAAGTACCAAAGTAATGCCGCTTCATTCATTGTCAGTCTCCCACAAAAAAGGAAGAAGAATGTGTACAAAGTCTCTTTTTAACTACTCTCTCTGCCTCTATTTCTACACTGCTACTTACTTACTCATCTTCTCCCTTTTCTACCCATTTTGAAAAAAAGAAAGGAAAAGAAAAAAACAAATCCTTCCGATTTTCCCTCTGATCTTCACCGACAATCCATTTACCATTTTTTCAGAGAACAATCCAATCCATCCATTATGTCTGTAAGCAAAGCATAATAACTATGTGCATACGTATATATATCTCTTCCTCTAAGCATTCTTTTCAGCACACACACAATGTAGACTGTTTTACGCTAAAAATTGTGACTGTAGACACATTACACAAACAAGAGGAGAGAGATGTCAGAAAGCGAAAGCTCATTATACTTTTTGTGTCTGTCTTTGCTTCCCAGTAGTAGCTGATTAAATGGACTGGACTTGGAAAAGAGGGTGCTACTCCGCTTTTGCTCTGCTCGGAAAACTGTTTATGTAAATAATCAAGTTTTTTCTGATCATCACATCACATCAAGCTGCTCCTTTACTAGAGTCACTCACTCCGCTTCATTATGCTTTTCTAAGCAAGCGGAACATTTAATTGTTCCGTCTCTCCCAATTGCTTGCTAAAATGATAATGTTGTCATGTCATTCTTCAGTAATCACAAGAGCTAGTTGTTTATTAGCACTTTACAAATTTGGGATGATGTCACATGAGCTATTAGGCCCATCCACTATCTTCGTATCTACTATTCCACTTAACAATTCACAAAGTGACACAAAAAGCTGTTCTCTTTTATGCTCACACACCTACAATTTCAAGGGATACAATAATATACTTAATGAGCTTTCCATTTTCCCTTGTTTTGATCTCAGCATTACGTTTTGGGTTGATTATCATGTGACAAGAATCGTGATTCCAAGGAGCACGCTTGTGAAAGTTTACTCTTTGAAGGCACAACGAACTCAACGAAATTGTGTAAACAAAAAAGTCTAACAAAGTTAATGAGCTTTATTAACCGTTTTTCATTTGAATAGGGAGTTAGTTTGGAAGAATGTAAAAGGACAAATTGATTATGCCGAAACTCTCGTTTTCTTCAAGTGGAATCGGGATTCGATCGTTGCTAGTTGGTCGCAATAAGGATAAACATGACTGTTCTAGAAAATGAAAAAAATGCAGTGCCAGAGAAACAAAATCACAATCAGCACTTTGTGACTGAATGAATGAAAGAGAAAATTTAATAAGATGGTGGATGAGAGAGACCGAGTACAGACGTTGTCGTCGTCGTCACCTTCCTTCCATTGAGATTGATCAATTCACAAAATTCCTATATACTTTCCTAGTTTGCCCTTTCTTCAATTATCGCAATTCTTAGCAAGCATTTTTCATGGAATCCAATCAACAAAGGTTCATCATCACAGCGCAACCTACTCACTCATTTTGTTTGGGAATTGCACACGCTCATGTTCAAACAATGGACGACTCAACCTAAACTTGGATGAGATAATAGAATTTTAACAAATGGGAATTAGCAAAGATAATGCAGGAAGCGAGCTCCTACTTCGCTGTCCTAACAATACAGCATAATTTCACAATTCCAAACTTAACAAAGGAGTTGTAAAAAGCTTGTGCATTTCAATTCAAACAAGTCACAAGAAGATCAGTAATACTTTTAGTATTATCATTCATTTCATCCAACCAGCAAATTGAAACGAAAAGGCCAGAGGAGACGGAGAGTAGAGTAGAATCGTCTTTGTAATTTTAAAGCAGTGGAGATGCACATGAGTTTGTTGAATTGAGAAAGATGTTGGTTTGAAAGTAGGGATTAAAATGGAGGCAAATGCAAAGGCGCAGTTGACAATAAAAAACTTTAAGCTTACTGACTTGGCTCGTTGAGGGCTTATGGCTATTCTTATCAACGTGATTATCATCCTCAAGGAAGATGACATGGGGATGCAAATGAATTCATGAATATAATGATCACCACGACGATGGAAGCGATAGCTGACGCTGTTATGTACGAAAACCACAGATATTTAGTTTGTATTGACAAAAGCTTTGAAAGTGGATGTATTTCACGGAGAGGCTGATGATAATATGATGGGAATAGTGAATGAGTGTAGACAAACAGAACCGATGACAAGAAGACGAAATAGATGTGAGAGGATGCTGATGAGGATGAAGCCTTCTCTTTTCTTTTTCTTCTCTAATTTTGTTTTGTGTCTTTTGCAAAAGATTTATTCTTTCCTACTCTCATCTCCTCAACTCGACTCATCCTCGCTTTCAATGAGAATGAGAGAAAAATATTACAATGTAGGAGCGTAAGTGTGTACATATAATACTTTGTCTTCTTTCCTCTTTCTCTCATCATCATGAACATTTTTTTTCTTGGATTGTGTTTAGTTGGCTTGATGCATAAGGATATATAGCCTTTATGTACACAAGTCAAGTCAACAGTTTGGAGAAGAGAGAGGAGGAGGAGGATGATGATAATGATGACAAGAATAGTAGAGAGAGAGAGAAGAGAAATAAACGACGTTTTGTTTCAAAGCTTTAGAGCAATAATAAATAAGGTTAATACCACGACAATACCCATTCAAAAGAAAGAAAGAAACTAAAACATTTCGTTTGGCATGGCATTACCGTAATATACACACACATATTCTACTTCACATTTGCCAAAATAAAGGATGAGCATGAAGAGCATCTCATCTCATCACCGTCTTCTTTTTCTCCTCTCCAACTCCAACAACAAAAGTTATTACCACTTTATACTGCCTACTTTCAAGAATTGTTTTCCCATTCGGGATACACATAAGTGCACGTTGACTGCAGTTGTATTTTCTTCTCTCTCTCTCTCTCCCTTCCCAATAATAAACGACTTTCTGAAAGGAGTTGAAGCAGATCCCCGTATTTTACAAGAGAAAAGACAAGACAATCAATGGTTGTAACGAGCCCTAAAGGTAACATTTGCTATCAATTTCGGATTCAATGTCAACCCGGCTCATATTGTTTTCTCCGTCTGGGAAAGCGATGAAAAGCATAAAAATGTCAGAGAGTCAATTGTCACATGAGAATGCAACGCCACCAAGTAACCATGCTGGTCGTCACAAGGTGATAATCTCATTGTGCAGCATCATTGGTTTTAACTGAATCCCAGCTACATAAAACGATCCAGATCCCATTCCATTATTAGTTAACAGCCCATCGCTGATGCGAAAGGATGCTGTAGGATTTATTTTTATTGAACACTAAAGCCATATTATTTTTTGTTGTTCGCCCACAGCTAAAACAACAAGGAAAGGAGGATAATAGTCTATTTTTAATATTGGAAGAGGGAAGGAGCAACAGTGCAAGAATAAAAAATTATCATTACGAAACGAATCCAATATATATTTGTCTTTTGAAGACGAAGAAGACTGTTGCTACAAAGAAGAATAGATTTTTCATCTGAATTCCCAGATTAAAAAACTATCTCATTTCATCTCTCATATCTTTAACTCCCTCCGAATTGAATTGGAATGAGAAGACAGCTGCTGCTGACTCTGCTACTGTTTCATGATAAGCATTTACCATGCGATATCTGTCATCAAGAAGGTAATAATAACAAAGAGGATGATAGGATGATATTGTCACATGAATAGAATGAAATGAACCCGAAGGAAAATAAAAATTGGCTATAGTTGATACTCCCTGGCTCCCATACACACAAATGCTTAATTTTTTTCTTCTCCTCTCATCTCAACTTTTGGCTTTGGCCACGGTTCGGTTCCGTCGCTAGCTCATTTCATCATCAAACTGCATTATATTATATAACGCCTCGTGTTACGCCACGTTACGAGTGAGCGTGTGCATTATTCTCGGGCGTAAAAACTATAGAGACGGAGGATGAGACGAAGAAGGAGGAAGAGAAAAGAAGTTTCATTTGGCAACTTATTGTCTTCGCTGACAACAAATCTCCTCCCTTGGGACATGCTCCCGTTGACATTTTCTCTCTCTCCCTCTCTGACTCTGACTTCGTCATTCGACATTATGCTTTTTTCTCTTCGTTGTGGTCTGGCTTGGTGTTGGTGGCAAGTTGTAACCAAATTGAAGATGTCTTGTTCTAAAATGTGTGACGAGTGAGTTCATGGTCGTCATTCGTATCCTAATGAAATAAACTAGATGCACGCATATCCAGACACACAAACACACGCTCTGATTGTCAACTTCTTTACTCTCATTTTTATACTCTGACATTGCCATGGGATGCGATGCCACACAGAAGAAAACACAATGACAATTAGCGTCATTCTCCTTTCCACAACCGTATTTCTTGGTGGAGATAGTAAAAGTCAAACAAGTATTTTTATGATTATAATTATTATTATATTATCTGTCACTAGCAGAAGATTCCTAGTTCTTCCAATTATTTGTCACCACATGTAAAACCCTGGGTTTCTACCCTCCAACTCCAAATTGCCTTCAAATTGAATGGAGGATAATTCCCAAATGGGAGTCGGAACTGAGAAGCTAATACTTCTCAAGGTATAGAGCTTGAGATGTGAATTTTGAGTGTGTTGTAAAAGTGGAGGAAGAGATGATCGTCATCATCACATCACCATTTGGAAAAGGAAGAATAGTAAAAATTGAACAAGAGTTTTGTTCCTTTTCTTCAACATATCCTTAAGAAATTAGAAGTAAAGCACATGTGTTCCATTCTTTCTTCTTGTTCTCGATTCAATGGACCCAAGGCTTTGTCATAAACGCTTTTTGGATACACATATACTTACTAATAATGACACACCGCTCATATTAAACATTATGGCTGCTGCTACAATACATTTAAAACCAATTTGAAAAAATCCTTTGACTTTATAGCTAACTAAGAGATGTGCTGTTTGAGAATAATGCTCATTCTATTTAACAGTCATTACCTCCACAACATAGCGAACGGACAATAAAAATGAAGGATTATAACTTAGGAACCAGTTGTTTATTATTCCATTCCTTTCTTCCTCAACATTTTCCAATGATCCAAACCAATCCAGCACAAAGTGGGAGAACAATGGAGCGCATTGTGATACACTATATCGTCCTACTCTTCTCTTGTACAAACAAAATTATTGTCAGCAAAACAACAGAAGATGAGCAAAGTAGTATCATCATCAGATTTAGAGATAGCGAAGAAAAGTTTTGTGTGTTTTACTTATTGAAAATATACTTACATGCATTACATGTGTGCATGCTGCACAATATTACATAAAAAGGTCCTTTTTGGACAATAGCATCCAGATGGAATTTTAGATATTATACATGGATATTTTTTAAATCCTAATGTTCCTTCTAGCACACACACACATGGTTTAAAGTTTATATAATAAATACACATGCACTTCTTAGAGAGAAGACGGTTTATCACAGAACCTCATCTGATACAGTATTCTATTGCAATGCATATCGTCATTCATCATCATTTTCTTTGGCAAGGCCTGCTTGATCCTCAACTCAAATTCATTCTGATTGTTTGCATTTTTATTGTATAAATATGTATTGAGAGAGTGAGAAAAAAACGACGGATTATTATTATGAGACCCTTCTTTCCTACACATGGACCAGGGCAGACCAGATGAATATGATAAATGTGTGAGTGAGATGAGAAGAACAAAAAACGCAAAAGAATTGAATGGAGGATGTTGATACACATTTTACTATGTTCCACGTTATTTTTATTGTGTGTGATATATGATTTTTTCATGCAGAAGATGACGGATACACATAAACTAAGCACAGACGGAACCACTCTATTCTCTTCTTTCTTGTCAGTCTGGATTCTGGATCAGCCCAGTTTCTCAATCTGATCTAGTGTTCTTCTTCCAATATGTGCATGGCATGAGCTGAATGAAAGGAGCACTCTGTGTGCAATGCCAGAAGAGGAACAATACAAAAACGAACAATAAAATTGGAAGAGAAACCATGTGTGCATCTTTAAAATATCATGTGATTGCATGTGTGTATTGTGATAGAAAATCGTCAATTCATAAAATATTCCATATTTTTATGACCAAACCCATCCGCACGTGATGTGAGAGTCTTTGAGAATTTCACTGCGTGAAGAATATACCCAATGTCCAGCCGGACACTGTTTAACGTAATTACTAATGCTCATAAAGTCATGGCCTGTCCTTGTCACCCAAACCAATACCAGAACAATTGTTTTTCAGCTTCTCCATTGTTCTCATCCAGTTTTCTTGAAGAAGGTCAATGTCGCCACGCCACATGTACTGGTTATATACATGGCATCATTAACAGACAACTATTTTACAGTAAAGCACAACAGACAATAAGATGTAAGCAAGAAACAACAAGATTTAAACATAGCTATCTAGCCAGCCATATAAATGACTGGGCTCATTCTCAAACACTTTGGTAATTACATAAACATATGTATATCACCATGATCTACTTAATACAATTGATATACTGGCCCCATAACACTACTTTTTCTGATATTAAGCTCCGAGTTTCGTGATATATTGTTTGTCATACTCGTTCCTAATGATATTTTATTGTAGTCTGCCTTTCTAGTTTTTTATGTGATTGTGTTGATTTCCGTTAATGATGATAATTTACAAGGAGAAAAAATGAGATTCTGCTGCTGAAACGTTTGTGAAGCACCTTGTTTGTTAGAAAAACAAAAGTGAATTTTCAAAACGCAAGAAACAAAAGTCTCTTATAAAATATAATCATGTTTTATTTTCTCCTATCTACCTAACTTTCGAATTCATTTTTAAACAGCGATGATACGATGAGGTGATAAGGGCAGCAAAGAACTGGCTTTTGGTTGCTAGTTCATTTCTGCTGGCATGATTCATTCATGGCATGCTAGGCTAGGAGCGGATGCAATCGCATTGATGATGATCATCAAGTGGAGGAAACAAAGGACAAAATAAGCAAATACAAACAAGTGCATCTTTCTCTAGTTTCACAAGATAATAATATACTCTTGTTTTATTTGTTTGGGAAAAAATAATAGGAACGCTGCTCTTACTAGCACTAGCCTAACTGGCAGTGGCAATCTTGATGATGTTGATCATCATCATCATCGTCATATTCTTCAATTCTTCTCATTCTTCATCATCATCATGTTGAGCATGATGATGATGGTAAATAATAGTAATGAGGATATTGATAAAGATCTCCACAAAAATAAAAATTATTTTTCATTATTCTTCTTCTCTCTGCCTACTTATGGCTGCTGAAGCACTCCTTTCTCAAATTATTTTCGTTTTCTTTATCAAATTTCTCTTGTAAAGCTAGCCTTTGTTATCATCACGCTGCACCACGACGTTGAGAGAACGTTGTCGAGGTAGGAGACAAGTGAAACCAGAGAGGAGAGTTGAAGGAGGAGGAGGAGGAGAAGCACCCAGTATAAAAATTTTAAGAGTTAGCACAGAATTAGATTTGGACAAAAGGCCTGTTTTGTTTTGTTATCTTGCTTGTTTTTTTCTTCAATTGAGTACAATACATTTCATAGCATAATCATCAACAAGAAAAGTAGAAACTGAAAAAGACAACAAGAGGCATACCATCCAATTGCCATGTCAAACAAAAACTAATGATAAAGTGAAAACGGTTGACTTGGCATTTAGGGGAAAACGGGCAAATGTAATCGTAAACACAATGCCGCACCATACCACACTAATAATGGCATTCTGTACAGATAAGGAGTTTATCATTTTCGTGTCATCGCATCGTTTACTTTTTTGAGCGAGGGATTTTGTTGTCCCACATTGCACAAATGATAAATACCTACATACATGAACTGGAGATGGATCAACTTAAAGCATGTACTTTACCAGTCTAGGCGCATAATCTATGAAACTGCACGACCCCTTCAAGAAGTTTATGGCTGAATATAAGAAAATTCATATTACCATAAATATGTAGATAAAAAATTTGCATGATGCTCAAAAGTCTTTTATTACAGTGGTTCTTTTTGTATGAGAAAGGTTGTCGCAGAGGAACGGTAAGACAATATTTTATGATTAACTAAAAAAGAGAACAAATAACTGGCGAATGGGTTTGTGAAACATGGAAATTTTTATGAGAACTGGAGGGAAACTGGTCCCTACTGAGATAATGGCAAAAACGCTCAACCACCACCAACCTAATTGACTATAGTGAGTGACTCTTGACTATGTCCAGACTTACATGTTTAATGCATTATGTATCCTATATTAGGTATGCATGTACGGTTTGTTCAACATAATCTAGTCGCAAACACGAGCTCTCTTATAACGACGCTAGTGTGAACAAGAAGAAAACTACAAAGGCGACTTTGATTTAGATAAGCCAATCAAGCGTCCATAATATCCATATGAGTCTTTGCTTGTGGACCACCTTGAGATCAACATTTTTACTCGTTTTATCCTCGTCGTCGTGAATAACAAATGAATCGTAAGTATGTATATACAGAGACTGCTCTGTTCTCAACCCCGACACATTACCATTATTTTTTTTAGTTCTATTCGAGACCAGACAAGACAAGGGAATGTTGGACCACAATGCTACAATATTATAATGTTACTCATCACCAGCAACGTAGATAACAATTAAAACAACCTTGTTTGTCCTTAACCTCGCTGGAACAACGTTTTTCCCATTAGCCTTTTCCTTCTCGTTTTACACCCCAATTGTATCCAGATTTGAAAACAATGTGGATAAAAGGAATCCAATCAATGCTGTTATAAATGTAATTGATGCAGAGTATGCACGCAGGAAATATCTTTTGTGGTAAAAAAGCAAGCCACTCGCATGCATCCAGCTGCCTAGCACATCATAATCAATTTCGTATTATTTATCTTACCTTTTTATGTATTCTTTCAATATCAAGAGTAATTCCGCAACAGGAGAGTTTTATTGTTGAGAATTTGATGAAGGCGAATGAGCCGTATTCCTTTTTACATAAAAATGAGACTTCCAGTCAGTCAAAAATTCGGAGTTACTCAGCTGTAAAAAACTGTACGTTTCCAGTTCACATGAAATCGTTCAAGTCTTAAGCAGAGTACAAATCTATTCTTTCGGGTTTGCTATGGTCTTTGTCACTTTAATTTTTTGTCTGAATCGTACACAATTGCATTACACTGCAATGTTCATTTTTCATTCAGTTATATTATGTCAATGGTAACTTCACTTGAGACTTCAAATTCGGTAACGGTGGTGAGGTGAGGAAAGGAAAAATATAATTTCCATATGATTTCACATCATCATCACCCAAACGTATGTACGGAGGTGTAAAATGGATTATAAAAATGCGAGTGATTGTAATTTGTTACCTTTTTCATATAAGAAGTGCGTAATCTATATGTGTGCTCACTGACTGACTGTTGAAACGAATTCAATCCTATTTTTTCAAGCAACAATCACAATATCACACTGGCGAATGCAGTATAAGTATATACGTATAATTCTCACTCTTTGTTGATCAGCATCACCCCAATTTGCATAACAATTGTGCAGAGACTGATGATGGTGATGTTGTCGTCGCAGGAAAAGGTAGGAAGGATGGTGATGAAGTATTTAAAGGAGCAATAGGAAGATGTGTGGAAAGAAGGGCTCTCGTCTTACTTAATTTCATTTTTTCTCACACGCTCAGTTGAAGGAATTATAATTATTTTTAATATAAGTTACGACAGCTGCTTTCTTTATAAGTAAAAATTCGTTTTTCTGTCTTATTACGTTTTGGGGTACAGTGAACTCGGTTGTTGTTGTTGATGATGGTGTTGATTATGATTATCCAGAGCTTTCAAATTAATTGAATTGTGTTTGATTTGTCAGTTATTCTACCAATATCCGGTTCACTCACAGTTCAATTGTCAATTGTTGTATAAACGTTTGTTGTTGTGTTCATGTATGTTCACTCATGCAATATTTGTTCTTTTCATGAGCAGCATGAAGATTAATTTCTTTCGAGTTCCTTTTACCCGAGAAGGAAGTTGAGGAGTAAGAGCGTTGACATATGATCTCCCTCTTTTTATTGGATTTGTCTGAATTGAAACGAAACCTGATTTGACCTTGATAATTCACAAAGGTGATGTGATGATACAATAAGTACAAATAAATTGTTCCCTACTTGGGAGCTCTAAGATGTTCTCTCTTTCTTTCTGATTTGAGAAAGGGGAGAAGGGAGACAAGAAAACTGGATACAATGAAGCTTACTCACAAAGGGATTCTCACGTGTTGCGTAACATTTCCCAAGCAACAATGTGATATGCTGTAAACTCCAAAACTTTGCAAATGTCAGCAATTGTTTAAGCAAGAATGTGATAAATTAAGTAGGTGCACTATCACGTTAAATTATTTTTGTATACATATACGGAGCACGGCAAGGATCAATGAGTAAAACTAACTATGACTGTCAAAAAGAGTGATTTTTCTCCTGGGTTAAAACTATTTGATTGTCAATATTTATCTAGTTTATTTTTCACAAATTAGTCAGTTTGTAAAATACTGTAAGCAGTATCACTGAAGAAAATTACGAAGTGGTTTACAATATCGACTGTAACAATGTTACAGGCTACAATGAGACTTCTTCCTTGTCGTTCTGGGGCAATGAGGGAAGTTTTTCTGTTTCGCTAGTGAAGTTGTTGTTAGGAGCACGACTGACAGTCAAAAGAGAAGAAAGAATGGGAAAGCGAGAAAAGAATGGGGAAAAAGGAGCAGCAGCATCCATCCATCCACCAAACCAAGTCAGTGTGTTTGGTTGGAGGCCGGCTCTTGGTTTTACACAACAAGGGCTTCACTTCACTTTACTTTACGCTAGTTTAGTGTTGCTCCTACCAAAAACCCAACTCTGATTGAGAGTAAAGTAAAAAGGAGTCTTGATATGACTACTGCAGTGCACAGCTAGCTCAGATTCACACTATATGATCAGCTTCCCATACACCACACAAGACAAGAATCGAATGGCACACTGCTCACCAGCATCACAATATCTACTTTGGTTTTGTAGTCCGGACCAAAACTAAAGTAACAAATCATTAGGGAGAACAGAGATACAGAGCTCGTCATTTTATTTTTTCTTGTGTTGTCCCAAGCACCAAGTCCCATGTATTTCACTTTACACTGATATCTATATGCTCTGGTGTGAGTTTCAGGAGCATTGCATTGCACAATGTCAGCGACAATCGGGATGGAAGAAGTAAGGAGCAGTAGCAGTATTCCTCAGCTCTAGTTCTCATGATCATATTCTGATCATCTTCTCAAGCATGAGCTCTCTGCGCCTTGTTCCTGTTGTTTCCATGTATGATGCAAGGACTTGGAATGGTGTTGTAGTTAGCAGGGAAGAAACATATCCCTTCAACTCCTTATGCTACCAAGCGAAAATCAGAAGTACATCATCAGAGTCAGAATCTGAATGCGCATTTTATTCCCTTACCAAATGAATGTGAAAGGTGTTCAATACAGTTTTTGATACTAGCTGGGTAAATGTAAACCAGGCAGATGTAAACGAGACAGGTAAAATGAAGGTGGAAGGAGTAAAGCTTCTTTTTATAAAAAAACATAAAGGTTTCAAATAATTATGAAAAACGAGCAGTGCACCTCACCATCTTTCTTAAACAGAGTGAATGGTATCACTTGATCTCTTTGATTGGAAATTTGCTTGATAATTTAGATCTTAGCTTTGGTATTCAATAACAATGCTTCAAAACACGATCCACCACACATATATGTGTTTCCATGTTCTCGAACTAAAACCTTTGTTTTAGAAACTGAAACTTGGTTTATAGAACATTTTCAACTTTCATTGCTTCTTCTTTCTGACGTTTTTTCAAGAAATGAAGCGAATCTCGTAAAAATATCGAAGTTGTAAAGTCAAAATGCAATGGCAAGCCGCCAAAAAATAGTTTTCATTCTAGAATAGATCTTTGAATGTTCCAAACTTAGCCAACTATTGAACTTCACATTGGGTTTTCTTTAGCCTTTATAGGAAACCTTCAGTCTTGAGAAATAATGTGAAATGATGTGATACTACTTTTGTTTAAACTTATATAACACTAAAATTAACGATTTTTGGTGACCGCACTTAAACTCACTTGTCAACTTTTCACTCGAACCAAACGACCATCCCATCATTTCATAATATTCACGAAATAGCAACTGAAACAGGATACTACACGGTTGACGGTTGTATAGTCGCGTGCGTTCTCTACAACTTTTACGAAACCAAAGTATCTCTTGTAGATGAGCAGGTCCTGATGATCAAGACAAGTTGATGATGAGGATGAAGATGCGTTCCCAAAAATCTGTAAGTATGTGAAATGGCAATATGTATTTAAGAAATAGGAAGAAGATGCATCTTGCAGCCTTTCTCCCCTGTATGAAAATTTTATGGGGCACACGTTTGCATTTCAGTTGACGTTACATTCTAGAAACGATGCATGCATTTAAAGTAAGTAGTCTATACACGCGGTGGTGGTGATGTGCTATATCTATTCGGGTCTATCCAACATTTCCTTGCATCTTCTTAAGATATCATCATATCAGATCACATCGCATCCCATCACTTATCGAAGAATATGAGCAAGAAGCTGAAGTTGCCAAAGCCAAAAAACCAAACCAAGACGAGAAAGTGCTGCTTTTGATGAGAGCGACTCTGTAGGCACGTCTGTGGGAAGAGCATGTGTTTCATATACATTTTAAAATTATAGAATTGCTCTTCTACATATTATATTATTATCTGTCCTTAGTTTTTATACCGAAGATATACTAACCATGCTTCAGTCTCTAGCCAACGTTTCCTATCGTCAATCATAAAAAAGTGAGCGTTGGTGCAGCAGTCCCAGAACTATATGTATTTATACATGCGTTTTGTGCACACGCAGTTATACTAATATAATTTAGTTGAAAAGATGTGCTAGATCCTAACTTGTTCCGTACAACCTCACGATTACGCCTGCAAACACGTAGGTAGGTTGGTAGGTAAAACTCATCCTCAAGTTCAATAATAATTTCTTTTTGCAAATGCACTTTCATTGAGTTGCAAGTGAGTGCATCCTACATTTTACGTTTCGGATTTCATTTTCTTCATAGAATGGAAATGGAAGGTTAAAAATATCATGCTTTATTTGCCTTGGGTATTGGAAGTAAACAGGATAATTATGCTAATTCTTTCAATTGGCAGTAGTCGTTGACTTTTTAGCATGGTGAGCAATGACTAGGATATCTTTTTAACACTGTCCCGCGTACTACACACATTGAATTAAGAATATTAACGTTTGCTGAATCTTAGGTGTGGTTCAGATATAGTTTAGTATAGTTCAGACTCAAAGCGGACAAAGGTTCACCCTTCCTTACCCCAAGAGGCAACAATAAGACGGTAAAGTAAATGATGTTTACGGCTGTCCAACAATATTTTAGCATAAACTGAAATGGAAATCAGACGAGAAATATTTACCATCCCAGTATCACCATCATTATTATCGGTAATTCAAAATAACAAGAATATGGAAACGGCAACTCAAGCTCTAAACTGAAAACCGAGTGACTGAATAATGGATTTTGGTCTGAGAAATGGGATAAACAGACATGGAATTTCAACATTTCCTACGTCTTCGCATGTAACAATTAAAACAACAATAAGCATAATATAGCACTGCGCTGCATGTTGAGAAATTGATGATGAACCAGTTGAGAAAGACATGTGCACATTCACATATAATTCTATCATTTACTTTTGCAACATAGTTTTGTGATTAAATGTAATGTTTCATCTCGTTATATTCAGTTCTTAAAGTTTTAGCTTATGGGTCCTTTCTTTCTCCTCCAAAAGAATGTAGCATACACGACATAAATTGTACCCTTCTCTCCCTTACGCTTCCACCGAAAACTGCAATTGTGCAATAGCGACTGATACAAATCCATCTTGATGACGAGACGATGTAGTGGAAATGGGTTCTTTTCTGTACCTTCTCTTGTCATCCCATCTCACATCGAATCACACATAGAGGCAAGTTACGCAAGGAACATTATCATCATCATCCATCTTCAAAAAAAAATGGAGCAACATTCGTAGTTCTAGGTACAAATGCACACACGAGAATAATTAAGGCATACATTTCAGACAAGTCCCCCTTTTCCTCGGGGTTTGAATGCGTGCATCTCCGTACCATTTTATTTTTACGGGATTATATTCTGGTGGGACAAGGAATAAAAGGCACAAACAATACTCTGCTTTACTTTTTTCTCCATCCAACAATACAACATTTACAATGGCATAATGCACACAGAAAAAGTGATCCCTTCAAGTCTCCATTTTCTTCCCCCTCTCTCTCTCATCCTCTGTTTCTATTCTTGTCTGTCTTTTAAGATGCCTTTTTTGGGTGCGGAGAGAGGAGAACGGATAGAAACATGCAAACATGTTTTATACCAACTGACCAAAAAATTGTTAAGCGACAATAATATTCCCAGCATCATCATCATCATCATCTTATCAACAGGACAGGAGCAGGGATTGCATGGGAATTTCACAAGTTTTTGTGCGGCTTGAAAAAGAAGAAGCAAAATGAATCCATATGCCATTCCCATTGTCCTCTCACTCTCCAAACAAAAGGAACAACAAAAGGTTGGTCCTCCTTTTTCAAATGTCTCTGCTTCTCCGTCCAAACGTAGTGTATCTACATATATCAGCAGTGTACGCGGAGACCGAGCACATTATTATTATCCTTTTTGATTTGATTGTTCTTCCAATCCATTCGGGGAGATGATTCAGAAACCAGAAAGAACATTACACACACAACACAATCATAATATATATTCCTTGTGTCTTGTACTTGTATGATATGATAATGCATGAAATCATGACAAAAGATGCTGTAATGTAATGCACACACATTTCACAAACAGGGAGCCTTTTTTATTAGCAGCATGAATAAAGCAGCAGACAAGAAAAAGACAAGATACATATCTCTTCTCTTCTTGTGAGTATCTATCTTATCGTTAGTGGACCAGCTCCAGTTCGCATTGTACTTTTTTAGCAGAATAACAATGCAATTGACAACAATGAAAAAATCAAAAGGAACCGTTGCATATAATGAAAAAAGGCTGTGGAGTAGCACTTTTCCATTGTGATTCATATCATATAAACTTTTTCCATACACGTGAATTATACTCTTTGATATTTTGCAGTTCGGAATTGAAATTGTCAAGATGAATAATAAGTACGCTCTTGTACAGTACCAGAAGAAGTTAATCGAGAGAGTTTTCTGTTTTTTATGAATAATCATTTTCCCTATCTTTTCCTTTGATGGTTGGGTGCCTATGATAAGTTGACACTGACGTTGATAACCATAATGAGTTTGAAAAGTTGTTGGCAACGCCAGTTTTTAAATGGGAACCAGATTCAAATTCTTTTTTTGTATCTTTCTTATCCACCAAAAAGTCAAAGAAGGAAAAGAATTGACGTGAGCATCAACCACAAAAAATATTTCCATAGTCATCATCATATCATCATCATTGTATCGTTTGTTGACACCAACATCAAGCGATAATACATTGTAAATAGAAACTGTGTGTATTGAGCTCTGTTGTTATAAGGTTTGGGTGCAGTGCACTTAACAAGGCGAGAGGAGAAAAGTGATAATGTCCAAATGACAACTAGTCACCAGTACTGCCATCACCATCATTACCATCCCCAGATTAAAAATGACTAATGTCTTTTTCGCCATCGAACTGATGACGATGACTTTGCAAAAACGTAGGTAAATCACATCACAAAGCGTCAACTCATTATTGCCAACAAACGACTAAATATGACGTGGACTGACAATATGCCTGTTTAAAAACCAGAAGCAGGCAAAGGGAAAGACTCGAATTTGAATTCAAATAAAAGTCCATATAAAAAGGAGACTCATCTTCTTCTTGGCCATTATTATCCTATCATGATGATATGATACGAAAAAGTATTAGTAGTTCTCTATCGAGAAAGGAGCCCAACGCAGTACACCAGCCGCCAGCCCAAGTGGAGCTGGGAGCAACCAATATGCAGCTCGCAGCTCGGAGAGACTTTGCGCAAAGAACTAGAGTCAAAAAACGGACCAATCCTGGTTCGGAGTTGGCGAGGAAACAAAAGCTATTGTCATGAGAAGGAAAACAATAGCACATCCCACTCCTTCACTCTCTTCAACATCAACATCAAGATAAAATGTGTACAGTATACACTTTTCCACTCTTTCCGACCCGACTTCCAATTTCATCTCTCTCGCTCATGCCGACAAAAACGACGAGTGAGAGAAGACGAAGCTATTGTCATGATCATCATGTTAGCTTCCTCTTTTCCGTATCCCTTGCCTTCTCTCACTGTTTTGTACGTTGCGTTGTATCTCCTAAAAACGGATCGCATCACATCACATCTTCCTTCACTCCTTCTCTCTTCTGTACATCATCAGAGGTGTATAGTGAAAATGTGTGATGTAGAGTGCGCAGTTTGTGTCTCTTGTTCCATGTAATGAACTCACACGATGCGACGGTGAGAGATAGAGAGGCAGAGTGAGGTGAGCTGTGAGAGCTCCTGTGGTGCACAATACATAATACATTGCTACATATTATACACAAAACGCTTGTATTATCTTTTCTTCCTCCTACTCATTTTCCAATGGATCTCGGTCCCAACCTGCTCCACACAAGAAGAGACAGGTAGGAGAAGCCAACCAGAAACAAGCTTTTTTGCTTAACTCACCTGCTCGTGTTTAGCCGTGTGGGTTGGATGTTGGTTGAATGTACTGAACTAATGCTATTTGCTCTTTTTTCTGGTGTATTGTTATATATTATAGTTTACATGCTCTTTGTTTTCTATCTTGAATCACTCCACTCACCTGTACCTTCCTCTTTATACTGATGCTGCTGCTGCTCATAGAATTGGTGGAGATGTTGTTGGTCTACCCTACTTTGTTGGAAACTCTTCCCCCGAGCCAATGATCTTGATGCTGAATGTTGTTCTTGTTTTTGAGATCAGCCTATTGTTATCCGTAATCGCGTAATATTACGACAGGTTACACCTTCAACCTTAGAGCGCAACAAGGTGGACACTAGACAGTTAATATGGTTGAGAAGTTGCTGCACAACATCAATGACGCATAGCAAACGTTGTACGATTGACTTTTAGGGCTTACACAAATGTTAAACCATATTAAGCAAAACAATTTGTGAATTCACTTTCAATAAACATGCACTTGAGTCAAAGATGGACAAAATATGAGATTGTGGAACTTGCTGGTATCTTTTAACTATGACTTCAATCCCAAAATAATCACAAACGAATGGATAGGATAGATTGCTTTAAGTTTGCTAACAGAAGAAGGAAGCAATCGCTAGGCGATGCTCTATTAAAATAACTCTATAAGGTAAATCAATAAATGATTTAAAATGCCCTCAGCTTAAATCACTACCTTGAAAGGTCGGTGGTTGTTTTAGATTCAGGTCAGATCGTCCCATTACTATTAAATGTGCATAGGAAATTATGATACGGTGATCCCACGTATTTATGGAAAAATCATGGTCATTCGCCTTTTACTCTTAGAGACTCAACACTTAAGGAAACTCATCAAGAAATGCCAGTTTACTTAAGTAACATGGATATGCTTACCGCTTGAAAGGTACAAACTTATTCACATCAAGCTACATCACACGTCCCTATGTACAGAATTTATACAACGCATCGTTTTACTGTGGTTACCCTTCTTTGTTGGATACGCATTTTGGAGACCAATGCACTTATGTATGCATAGAAATAGGTAGGTAGCTCATTTTGTCATGTTAAGAAGCGCAAAAAGGTTCAAGGGAAATCATTGGAATTGAAATCAAAACTGCAGGGTTGCATGCAATGAAATGCATGTAGTGTACATGTGTGCATGCAGTAGCAAAATTGTGTCTATTTTTATCCCCAAATCAGTACAACGTTAGCATATCTCTTTATCAGATCACATACTTATAGGAGGACCATAACTGTATCCTTTTTTCTAGTTTTTGTTTGGTTGTGCAATTGGAGATGTTCATGAAAATGTAAATTACTCTACTCCACACACAGTTTTTGTACATTGCACTCGTAAAGTTTTTGAATGTAAGATCTAAGCAATGCATACTTGCACACACGTTTATTTCAATGAGCCGACAGCAGCAGGTAAGCCACAACCACGCACTTGCACTTAGGTTTTTTGTTCCACTTCCTTCCTCATTTTCATTCACATTCAAAGTATTCTCGGTTTACTGTTTTTGGTGCTGGGATTAGAGCAACCATGGCTGGAGTTGGAACCCTTCCTTTTGTAATTCATATATTATTATCCTTTTCCTTCTTTTTTTGAAAAAAAAATGTGTTTCGGAACAAGAGCGGATGTACTTGATATTGATACATAATACATGATTGCATCTAATCATACATGAGCCTGGAATTGATTGAGTGCCTTTATCCGGCGATTCTGTTCCATTCTCTCGTTTCATCATCGTTTGGAATAATCAGTAATGAATGAACACATGCCAATTTTTTTTATACTACCGTCATCATTTTCAGTGTTCTGAACAAATATTGGATACATATTGCGAGTGTTCAAAAATTTGACAATTTTGTTTGACGCTGCAAGTACAATAAGGTAGCAATAATGCCCACTCAATTCCAGAACATTGCAAAAGAACATCAATTGCGCTGGTACGTTCTCCCACTTTCCCTTATATTCATCAATGATGAATGATCATTATTCCGAAACATATGCTCCAAATTGCATAGCCACTTCAAAAAGCATAAGCACCACCAGACCAAACCTCATGATTAGTTTGGGCACTCTAGATATAATTCCAGAAAAAATGAGGACAATGATGTATCAACCCACTCCCATTTTTGTAATCAGTCTCAATTCCAAAATTCAAAAAGTAAGTGGGTCGGTGGCTACTGTTAGTTTCAATAAAGGAAATCAATTTCTTGGGAATTTGTACTTTGAACACAAGTAAGTATCGGTATCATTATCACTGTGGGATCTACTATGTTTATTGTGAACTTGCAGCATTTTAAAGCGTCTTCGAGTTCGTAAGAAAAAGACTACGAAACCTGAAACACAATATCCATCCATCCAACAGAAAGTGGAATTGGGAGAAGAGAGAACAGAGCAGAAATTTGTACTTAATATGAAGCTCAATATTTTTTTCCAATAAGACTAATGGAACCTATCAAAGGGCTGATAAATCTTTCAGTGCACTATTTTTTCTCCTCTAGGAAAATAAAGACTAGTGTGACTGTAGAATGAAAGAATACATTAGTTTTCTCACCTTGTACTCACTTTTTTTCATTGGAGAGAAAGAGTTTGCTTTTATACTTGGCATTATATCGCTTCCTCCAAATGTCTTTCAGTTGTAGTCTGGAGGTATTATTATTACCATTATTATTTTTTAATGATCGGTTGATCCTTTACAGCTTTAAAAGGTTTGTCTGTCCATCTATTTACTCTCGTATTAACGGACTAGATGTTTGTATAGCTCACTAGTACACTTATATCTCATCGTCGTCGTGTTTTGTATGAGTAGGAGATAAAAGTCGTAGATCACAGGTTGCAAAACGATTCCTCCCTAAAGATACTTGCTCACATCCCCATTGTAGAGTTTATTATTATTGGCATGTGGTTTAGCTATTTCTTTTCTTGATCTTCCCTCCCAAGTTCATTGAAAGACGATATTCTCCCACCTTTCTATCAAATATCAGTGATCAAACTGGGTTCATTCGATATGAAAATTGAATAGGAGCAGCAGCAGCAGCTATTGCTTTTTGGAGCAAGTATTTTTGGTACATAACTTTCCTATTTTTGTGGAAAAGACTATGACTATCACATCCAAAAGATAATAACAGGGAAGCGAACACAGCGGCTATTCTATATATTATTTCTCTTTTCTACTTTCCTCCTAACTTATTGCTTCTTGCTCCAACGTTTACGCATTTATTTGAGAGAGAAAGAGAAGAGAAAGCCATGGGAATTCGTACATTATTCACTTGCACCATTTTTAGCTAAACCTTATGTCAGCCACTCTCTCCGTCTTTAGGTAGCAAAACAAGGCAAGGGAAGCGTAATACAATTCCAACAATTTTCTTGGTCTTCATCTCTCCTCTCTCTCACTTTACTAGCATGGCATGCAATACGGCTATGACCACTTTTTACCTCTTTTTTACTGCATTACAACTAGAATAGTATGGCAGAGCTCAAGTATCATCATCATCCTGTTTCCAGTGTGGTGCAGCAGTATAGCTACAAAAAACAAGTAATGGTTTCTCTTTTTTGGCTTCCAGTAGTTCCAACTCTCTCTGGATAGGTTGATGTATTTGCTGGCCTGGAAAATGTTTTCTATCTTGGAAAACTCGTAAAGGAATAAAACTCCGTTCTCTTCCAACAACATTCACATTTTTATATAAAGAAGAAAAACAGAGGCTTTGTACCACATTCCTCTATTTCTCTCTGTTTTGTTATACTTTTGCTGCTGCTGCCTTGATGTTCCTGCTTGTTCGATGGAAAAGCAGGGAAAATGCCATACATAATAGAGTACATTGAAACGTGAAGTGAAGAAGCGGTCCAAGAAAAAGAAATGCAGAGTATTATTTCATAAAGAAAAGAAAAAGTGAACAGCGATCCAGAAAAGAGAGATGGCCAATATGCTTCTTCTCCATCTTGTTCCTTTTTTATCTCGTGGGTCACATGTATAATGCATGGATATTAAAGTGAAGGAACACACTAGACTAGATGAAAAGGATGAGAAAAGAGTTTGTCTGTAGCTCCTTCAAGCTCAACTCTTTTATTTTAAGTCCTATTTCTTGGCCGCTTCTCCTTATTTTCTTGGAAAAGAGGAGAGGGAGAGATGGAGCAATAATGTAATGCAATCCAATGCTTTTTCGCCGACACAATGTTTTATTTACGTCCAAGCATTTATTATTATGACGTAAAAAAGATGTATACTCTCAAAACTACACTATTGGCTTCGCTCATGCCTCCAATTCAAAGAAGAAATGAAATGACATTTCACTGGAACAGAACAACCCTTGATATATTATATATAGTTTTTTCTGTACAAACTGGAAAATGTTCAGGTTCTTAATACTCGAACAATATTATTTAGGATTCCAACAACTCACTCCAAATAATATTCAATAGTGTACCCAAGTGCTTCTCATTATTATTGGAGTCAAGTATGTATGAGTCATAAAATCAAAAACTGGAAGGAAAGGAAGAAATACATACAGAAAATAGTTTTTCTGTGTGAACCAGCTAAGATTTCTCTATTATATTGATGTTGATTAGACGCAATTGATTATTGATAGTAATAATAATGTGGAATAAGTCAGTCGGTACAGGCACACATCACATGAAGGACTTATTGATGAAACCGACGGTTGACTGAAAAAAAACACGTGCCCAAAGTGGAGCATAAGTGAGAGTACGTAGCAAAAACCCAAATTACACTTGGAGTTGGGAAGTCACAAGCCGTATACAAAATTTACATAAGTACCTTCCTCCGACCCAACAAATCACATCCGATCCCAAGAAAATGGGTTGATGTTAATCTGAACTATGCATCATTCATCTCCGCAAAAAAGAAAAGGGATTGATTTGAATAAGATATTTTAATAGTGTTGAAACGCGTGCAGAAGCAAAAAATGTATTGAATTAGGCATCAGTCGAATCCAAAATAGAAAACAAATCCAATACTCCGTCCCTAGCTGAAAACCCAATGATGCAAATCAATGAATATATAACGAGCCCTTTTCCCCACCAAAAAGGTATATTAATATTTTGACTGGTTATGCTAATTGCATTAAAGTACACTATAAAATTTCACCCTTTTATCAAAATGTAGAAGAGGAGCCAGCTCCCTGGTTAAGTAATACCTACCCTGCACACTTCCGTGTTTGAAGAATAAGGATTATATTCATAAATAAGGAGTATTGATTTCATTACCAGTGCCACAAGTAGCTAACCTTTCATTTCATTCACAATATTTTACGTTACGTCATCAAGAGATCATCATATCAGCATTAACATACCTATTATTACTCTACCGAACCATTATAATTACAACGATTGTTCAACTTGACATTTAAAGTTTATTTCAATAAACACGGAAGTTATTTTTGGTGGAGTGGTTGGTGTTTGTAAAGACATGTATTTGTTTACGCACACTGCTATACATACAGTATCAATTCCATTTCAGTTGTGAAAAAACAAGTAAAAAAATTGTTATGGAATGACCATCATTACATCATCATAATACTAAAAAAAGAAGTAACAGAAGAAAAGATTGTAAAGCATCAGATTCCACTCTCCTGCACCCATTCAAAGAGAACAGACACAAGTCCAAGTGGACGAGAAATGCCAAATATGCATAAATGGGAGATATGAGAATGAAGGGAACATTGCAGTAAAATTCTCTCACCGTATTTTTTCTACTGGCCAACCACAACTTGTCTAATATTCATGTATATTGATAAACGCATATCTCTGATATTTTCGCTACATGCATCAACATAACACAGCACAATGAGCGAAATAATAAGATAAGATTCACAATGTTAAATTCCAGGTAGGCGCTATATAGCCAGCTCTACTGGTTTCTAGGAGAATGAAGCTGAAAAGGGTTCTCCCTTTTGAAATCCTTCTGGCATCACCATCATGATTATTATTATTTTCTCAATTTTACATTTCGTAACACTGCACAATACCAATAAAAGAAAGGAGTGTAGTGAGTACAAGGGAGCCCCATAAAAACACGATTTGCTTTGGCTTTCAATTTCAATCCATTTTTCATGCTATCCTCGTATCGTAGCAAACTCAACAATCCACAATAATTCGAATAATGTCGTGTGGCTCACGGTAAGGAAAGGGAAGGTATGTAAGTTTGGGTTAAGCTGAGAAAGAGAGAAAGCTAACACAGTAACAAGCAAATCAACATAGTTAAATTCACACTTGGTTTGCTCCTTTTTTACAGTCCCTTCCTTTATTCCAGGGAAAATATAAAGATTGTAAATAAAAATTGTATACGACTGCTGTATACTTAAACAAAATGTACATCTATATTATACTCTCTCGGTTTCTATCCTTCTTGTCAGCATAATTGGATTGCTTTCGAGCTAACGCCAAACAAGCAAAAAATATTGTGCTCTTGATGATTGCCTTCCTATACTCCAATCTAAGGGAAGGCCGTAGCAAAAGTCATACCATTATATAATAATCCTCTTCTTTGCTTATATGCATTTGGAGTAAACAAGAGTAATAATATGACCATGATATAAAATATGTATAAAATAAAATCAACTGACCATTCTGCATTTACAATCAAATGGGCATAAACCTTATTTCTCATCGCCAGTTGGTTTTTGTTAGGAACAAGAATATTCTTGTTTTTTCCTTAGTTCCATCATCTCATTCACTAGGAAATAATGATGTTGTTCTGTTCACTTCAGCCACTTTTTTCTTTCCTTAATTTTAAAGAGTTTTTATTGAATGCGGATTGGATGGATGGAGGCTTTTAAAAGCTTGAAACCACCCACATGGAACTAAAATTTTGATGATGATGATGGTCATCTTTACATAAAGTTGGCATACGGAGAACCAACTCGTGTTTTGTTATATTTTTCTATGCATAATAAGAATTGAGAAGCTAAGTTTTTCCAAGAAACTTTTTCTTCTCGGGCTCCCTTCTCCTGTTTTCTACTCTAATTTTTCCATGCTTTCAATTAATTTGTCTCTCAAAAGCGAAAGTAAAACTTTTCTGTGCTCAACTTTTTTTTAAACAAAATTCTGAATTAACTATACACACACAACGTGCGTCCACCAATTCTCTTGTTGTAGTCCATTTAACATTATGAGAGAAGAAAAAATAAATGTAGAAATGGAATGAGTTCCCATCGGACTTGTACCTAAACCTAATTTTTGTGTACTAGTTCATTTCATTCAGCACAGACCAGCGTAGCGTAAGTATGTATACTTATTTTTATATAATAAAAGAAACAACTTTAGTTTCTTCCTTTTTTTAACCAGAACCAGAGCTCACTTAAGGACCCGACTCTGCTGGAAAAAAGTTTGAAGAGAAATGCATTTTCGTTTTTCCAAGGAAAACTTAGTTTTCTTTTAAAAAAGGAAGAAAATGGTTTTTAGCACTTTGTTTATGCTTATACATAATACATAATATGTATATGTTTAAGGAGAAGGAAAAAGAAGAGAAAAACTTAATCTTGGTAATTTCATTAGTCAGTTTGGCTCTTTCTCTTTCCTGCTGTGTTACACTCTCTCACTCACTCATTCCGCTACTTTTCCTTCCTTCCCCTATTGCTACTGCTATAGTTTTTTTTTACTTTATTTTTAAAGTTTTCTTCCAGTAGTAAACTAAAGTAGCTGAGAAATTGGCTTGAAAAAATGGAGAAACATGCTTTTTTCCATCCATTTACTTAGCTCTCTTTCTCTAGTCCTTAGTGAAACGAACTACAACGCCAGCACCAAGACCAACTAATTTGTTTTTTCGAATGTTTTTTTCCTTCCTTTTCCAGTGAAAAAAAAGAAGATAGCGAATATAATGAGGAATGGACAACAACAAAAAGTAGATGTGAGTGGTCTCGTCACGCTGTGATAGAAGAGTTGTTGAAAAACATTGAGGAAATGAGTTAATAACTTGTCCAACAACTTTATTTTCCTTTGAAAAAACTATATTCTGAGATGAGATGTGACCACACCAGACCTGGCTAGCAAAGACGAATGTACATGGCTACACTGTTTAGAAGCTTCCTCTTCCATCATTTTTCGGTCTCTACAAATAAATTGCTCCTACTCTTTCACAATCATGTATGAAGGAGAACGTGGCTAACACCTATCAGCAAGACAGCAGTAAACTAGATCTAAGATCTCTATTATGCGAGAATGCCAATTTACGGTAACAACAACATCGGGTCAAGAATGGAGAAGCGGTTAATGAACACTGCTCGTGCAATCCGTTTAATCCGAATTGAAAGTACCCTTTATAATATTATTTTCAATGGATAGCCTTTCACAGAAGAATAAACTTTGTTCCTCAATATAGCGCCCTCATTCTAAATTTCACGTGGGGGTAAAACCACAGCCAATACAAAGCTTCAAATATTGTTCTATATGTATATCAACAATTCACTAGAAATTGTGGAATTTCAGAAAAATTACGTTTCATTCACAAACCTCAATCATTAACGACAAGACGGTGCTCTTATGATTTATGACGCTGGTTGGCGTAATGGTGTCATTATTATCATGTGCTCACAAATAGTTGCAAAACCGTGTTGAGAGCTGGTGTTTGTGTTTGAATACCTCTTTCTCTCTGCTTGTCATATTATCTTTCGGATTTTTCATAATCGTCATCACATCACCAGTATCATTTCATTTTGCACAAGTTTACAAAATAAATGAGGAACAAGAACTCTCAAGAGGTGCTAGTAACAACATTTCTCAAACCCATTTTTTCCTAATGATTTGGGCAGATCCTACTCCATCATCATTTATCTATCACAAGTATCCTATCTGCTAACTAACCCAACGCTCCTTTTTCGCGTTGATGATATGATGGTAAATGGTGATAATAGTAAAAAATGAATGCTTAAATACCTCAGCAATTTGACATGTGCATTATAACTTTCGTATCTGCCGTCATTTCAAATTTTTCTTTTTGATTATTTCTCTCTCCCTAGGATTTGTGCAAAAATACACACACATTCACATACACATGTCTAGATTAGCAGCGTAGGGAGAAAGAAGGGAAGAAATAGATATTTCCCGTTGAATTTTTGTCGACAAGATCGTTTGCATAATTAATAATGAGAGGAGAAGACATGCACATGCTTGTCTTTCTTCTTCGTCTTCTCAGCCCCTGATATGATACTTGGGATGATGATGATGATGACATTCAATTTTCAGCCAAAAAATATCACTCACACTTACCAAAGCTATGTAAATATCACACAAGTACAGTATAGTTCAGGTATACATGTGTGATTAGTCATAATGTGATATTCTTACTATAGGAACGATTTAAATTAGATTCTATTTCAAAAAAAGAACTTCCCTACTTTTTCAAAGTTTACTTGGGTTTTGGTCATATTAATATAAGGCTTTTTTCATCATTATCGTCATCATTACTCATATAAACTTGGTGGGAATGAAATATTATGGTGGGGACGTTAGTTGGTGATGCTCAGAAAAAGAATGTTTTTGCTAGAAATATTTGAAACTGTGATTTGGGGTGACTTGCTACCACAAACAGTGACAAATGAAGCCGTTGCCCAGCTATCAGTATTCATGTCATCCCATTTAAGTAGAAGGAAGAGAATAACACAAGACTTTTAAACCAGAATTACATGGCTTCGTCAATACTACGTACTTTCGAAAATGAAGTTGCAAATGAAGAGGCAAAAATAGTAATGATTGTGGACACAATACTACAATGTGATGTGGTTGACAACATAATTACATACGCGTTCTAACTGTGATCGATTAGTGTATCGTAAAAAGGTGAAGAATATATTAAATTGAAGTATTCGGGGATGTTGTTCTTACTCTTATCTTATCCATTGTTTACTAACCAAACCGGAAACAAAATTTCCTTGGCATGTGATAAAATAATTTGTGATGGATCAGGGTAAAAAACTTATGAGCTCCCCCATTCTCCCATTAGCAGCGGAAGAGGTTTGAGCTGGAATTAATGACAATGCATGATTTATCAAATGTCATTGTTTTTAAAAATTACTTCAATAATAAACCTGGCAAATAGGAATGTAGACAACTAGTAACTTGGTGTTGATGACCTTTGGCCTTAAAACTGTTTAAAACGATGCTTCTCAAAATTTTGTAGTTTAACCTTAATAGAGGTCAAAGGTCAAATCGGGGTCATATATACATATCACGGTTGACTTCAGCTTGTGTTTAGCTTTCGACTGATATGGCACATGCTTACTTTTACCTTACGCTTGCAAAAACTAAAGTTAATGACCTTTGACCTTGAGGGGTCACTCTGATTTGACACATCCAGTGTTTGTCTTGACACAAGGTATCAATTAGTGAAAACCGAATCCAAAAACGTTCAAACCGTTCAAAAGTTCTCGTGCCCCCATACATCCACACACACATGGACAGACGGACAGAAAGACCAAAACAATTAACTACCAAAAATTAGCTAATTAATAATAGATGAATGAAATACATAAAATACAGGCACATTAAGACTATCGAAGGGAGAGCAAGTCTCACCCCGGCGTAAGTGTAGCTTTCCGGGTTTTGGTTGATCGTCATCCTCATAAGGAAATGTGTTTGGGTGGATATACAAGCCCCTCGATTATATCTAACCTTTAACCTTTTATTCTGATGAGATTTGTTTAGCTTTCGACTGATATGGCACATGCTTACTTTTACCTTACGCTTGCAAAAACTAAAGTTAATGACCTTTGACCTTGAGGGGTCACTCTGATTTGACACATCCAGTGTTTGTCTTGACACAAGGTATCAATTAGTGAAAACCGAATCCAAAAACGTTCAAACCGTTCAAAAGTTCTCGTGCCCCCATACATCCACACACACATGGACAGACGGACAGAAAGACCAAAACAATTAACTACCAAAAATTAGCTAATTAATAATAGATGAATGAAATACATAAAATACAGGCACATTAAGACTATCGAAGGGAGAGCAAGTCTCATTCTTTCGCCCTTTGGCTATTATCGCATCATATTATTGTAATGCTAATGACTGAACAAAGAAGCTATTCTTTCTTTACCCCAAAGCCACATCCACAGAACTTACAAGAATAGATTAGGTGTGGGAGAAGAAGAAAAGGATCTCATAAGCACCAGGTACTATAAATGCCTTTGTAGAAAAAGTGTTTATTGCAAGTTGCACTGATGGTGTGATTTCCAAAAGATTACATCAAGTCAATTAGTACATTCGTGTTAAATTGCAGTTCCTCGGGCGTTCTTTTAATTGTGTTATAACAATCGCTGCGAAACTGGTAAGTGAGAAATAAATTACTTTTAATTTAACGTTGTTCTATGTTACATTGAATTGGTGGAAAGTCACCTGATTATCATCGTTTACTGTTGGGGTCAGCTACTCAAATATTAACTTTTAGTTTTGTTTCCACGCATATTTTATGTGTCGAGAGACAGTTTTCAACAGCCTCCTCAGCTGTTCTATTCTGCCTCACAACTTGTAGTTAATAGTTTTGCCGCACATGGGCTGATTAAGTTGAATGAGATGGAGCTATCATTAATGTGAAACTAATTGTAATTAACAGACATTTGGGAGAATGGCTGCCAATATTCAATGGCTTCAATGGTCTGATGAGGACGAACTAGTCTATCAAGGGTACATAAAAGCTTCGGCCATTGGAAAATGGTTGACCGAAACTGAATTCGTCGTCCACGTCGAAAAAACCAAAGTTGGGATAACAAAAATCAACGGATTTGCTTTTTGGGAAGCGAAGTAAGATTTGTTTTCTAGTTATTTCAGTCATTGTGACTTCATTCACAATTCATTTGTAAATACGAACAATCTTTAAATTCTGAATGTTTCAGAGTCGACGAGAAAGCTAAAAAAATCAAGCAGAAGAAAGCGGTGAAGGATTCTCCATTTAAGTTTGAAGACCAAAATGGTGGGATCTCAACTGTTAACATTTGGTTCAAACGTGTGAATGAAAACATGGTGAAGATAATGCTGGATATCAGACGTCTTCGGTCTGCAGGTGCTGGTGAGAAGGCAGACTGGATATCCAGTGTGTAAGTTTTTATGCCTTTTTCCTATCTATAATTTAATACTGATAACTTGTTTTGCAAATAATAATGGTAACTTGATAATTTTCAGGTTCTCGCAGTCCTCGGAAACAGAAGTCTATGAGATAGATTGACATACCTATGATTTTTGTTTCGTTATGCAAGTTGATAATACGTCTTATCCAGTACAAATTGACAACAGTGTAGTGTTGATGCAGTTCATGTGTAGAATGAAATAAAGAGATGTCATAAGTCAGCATTTAATTTTACGTCGTTTATTTTTATTAGTAGTTCATTTAACTAGGCTTTGAGTTTGCCTTCTAATGACTAGTTTAGAAAATAAGTTAGTAAATTAAGTCAAGTGAACAACGGCTAGGGTAGTATGCACACAGATATATAACATCGTTTCTCTTCATCATAATCACATAATACTGTTACACTTTTTGCTTTGTTTCTCATAAAAATTGTTGGAAAATGACAGGAATAACGTTAAATCGTATGATAGGAGAAGCATTTATAATTCTCATCAGGTTATTTAGAAAGTATGCACACGCAGGCATTAGTATTGGTATAGCTTCATCATTCAACTATTCATTGTGCACACATGAGTCTTCTGCAAGAATGATCAAAGCAGTAATCAACGTAACACTCAAAAACTAACTTTTACAGTGGTTAGAAAGGAAAAGTGTGCATATGTCGTACGTATGTGTGCTTTCCACTTCCACTGCATGGAAAAAGCATTAAAGCAATGAATAACTAGTTCTGGAGCTCACCCCGGCGTAAGTGTAGCTTTCCGGGTTTTGGTTGATCGTCATCCTCATAAGGAAATGTGTTTGGGTGGATATACAAGCCCCTCGATTATATCTAACCTTTAACCTTTTATTCTGATGAGATTTGTTTTCCTGTAATTGTTGCTGTTTTGCTTTTCTCCGAAACATGCAGTGCAACTGGGTGGAAGAGTAGAAACGAAACTAGAGAAGCCGACCTTGGATTTGGCGTTTACCAAATTATCGTGTCACTACTAATTGGATTGAGTCAACAATCGACTATCCTAGCATGTACTTGGTTGTATGTACAATTGTACAATATTGTATCAAAGAAGACAACATCAGATGAACATGAAACCCTATTTTAATTAGGACAAATGAAACAGTTTCCACTACTATGCATATCTGAAAGTGGATTAGGCTAGGCTAGCAATGTATCCTGCTTCTTTGTGTGAAAATCGGACAAAGGCATAAAGAGCGAGAAGCAAAAGTTCAAAAGAAAGTAAATATAATGGTACGGGAGAGAAAGAGGGTGAAAACAGTTATGTTACTTAATTTCGATTAAATGAGCAAAAAGCAATGTAGATTTTAGCTGGATCTTGATTGCGATATAAAGTTAAAATTCATTAAAAATAGTTCATGGAGAGCTCACAGAAATATGTGGGAAACAATGACGATCTCCAGTTCTGTTTCGTTACGGGCATTTTCCCGTTTGTCTTAAGGTAAAGCCTCGGTGGTGCTACTAATTGCGCGTACGCTACCATTTTCGTGTACACTTAACGATGAGCGTTTTTAACCTTTTGTTTCAACAGCCCATCAACATTATAACGAGCGTAGCATGATTATCATAAATAACGTTTCTTTCATTTCGCGTCTCTCTCGCTCTTCTCATCGTCACCATAATCACGTCAATCCAACCAGGACACAAAAAAATTTGAAGTGGTGTCAGAATAGCGTATTGCAGTTGCATGAACCTCTGCCCTAAATTCATTCATTCATTAAAGTATAAAATGCCACAAAATAAGAAAGGAACAGGTAGATTTTCATGAGTATTTTATTTTATAATAGCTCAAAACTAACATCATTATGTGACAGAATAGGTTTAATCATATTTTTCATATCACGTTTTCTCTTCATTCAACACATGGCAAGGCAAAATAGGATGCGAAACAGTATACCTATCATGAGTATCAGCACGCTCTGAATTTTGAGGCAGAATTGTCACAGAATCTGTTGAGCATCATCATGCTCATGAAATGAACATGACATGACTATGATACAATACCCACAACTGTTCTTTATTTTCTCCTGCTCGCATTACCACTGCTCTTGTTCAGAAAAAGTTATCAACTCGCACGGCTCTCTCTAATACAAATGAGTACACCTATCCCATATCCATATATCATATTTTATGCTAAAAAGAAAAGAAAAAGGAGAATCTTTCACGAGCAAACCTTAATATTCCACATGAGTAGCAAATGACAAATACTCCGTTTAAAAAAATTGACTGCCAACCGAATCTCCTCCAGTCAGTCAGCGTCGTGTAAGTACAGTATATTGAGTTAGCGGCGGCCAAAAAATGTACGCCTGTCTGTACAACGTTTTCATACACGGCAGTAGACTAGAACAGACCAATGCGATGCTTATCTCTTTTTGTGATGTATTAGTGATGTCGCTTATTAGAAAGCGGAACACATTTTACAAGTCATTCAGGTTTATCCGTCCGATTCCCTACAAATTATGTTGTAATGCTAGCTCCTTTACTCCATCTCGTTTGTCTGCTCCCTTTGCAGAAAAGCTTTCTTTTACAAAAAAAAACAGTGTATCCAAGTACTGGCTTCTGTACAGCATTGAGCCAGAATACACTTGTCCATATCCCACAAAATATCACATCACAACGTCGTCGTGTTATGTTCATAACGGCACAATGACAACTCTAAAAATCTATTCATATTCACAAGCTCACGTTGATGCTGCTGCTAGGCTCTTGTTCGAGGAAAGTGACTACTTTAAACACACACACACACGCATCATTTCCATGCATATTTACAACATACAAGGGAAGAGAATGTGGCTGTACGATATGGGATGACTGCTTTTGACGTGATGATGATTAGGCGAGAAACGGTGCAAAAATGAAAATAAAAATCATCATCGTCATCAAGCACACACGCTAACGGGAAAGAGTTTTATGTTTTTGTGAGAGACACCCAAAAAATAGTTTTTTGTTTGACAGTAATACTCGGTATGAAATGTGATGTTATTCATATTCATAATGAAACTGTCGAGAAAAGAAGAGGCATTAGTTTAGTTCATATCTACACACATATATTTGTACCCACTTTGGTTGGATGGATACGGCTTGCTCCAACTCCTCAAAAATTTGACAAACCAGCAAAAACTACGTTTTTCTTTAAAAAAAACTGTTCATCATCAATTCATGAATGATGATATGATGCTCGCCTTTTCCTTGTTCATGTGAAGTGCTTTTGCAAAGAAAAACAGTTTTTGAGATTCAAACTCGATAGCAAAATATATAGCTTTCTACCTGCATTTTTCATAAAGGGATTGTGTTGAGATGGGGGTGATTATCGACAAATGTGATGATGACGTACAAACACACATGCAAATTTTAACGGGAGCCACATTATACAAATATAGGGACCCCTTCAGTAGGATAATTATATTCCCATCATTAGACTTGATAGCCTTTCTTATATTATTATGGTATCGAGGTTTCCGTGTTCTCAGAAAATGGAGATAGTGATCAGCTTCGAAAATGAATGAAGAATGGAATGTGTCCCACTCTGAATAATCCTTACAAAATTATCCGTCATAAGCATGTTATGAAGCATCACCATTTCGGATTTACAAAAGTGCTCTTTCTTCTCCTTTCAAAACGGAACCGAAAATATAAATAAGAAAGGAAACCCAGAAACATGCATGCTTGCATATAAATGCGGTTCAGTTGTTGGCATATTTTGTAATTTGTACTATGCATATCCCATGTCATATCCATTGACTCGAAGTGAGTGTCTTTCTCAGCAATTATTTTGTGCTAGTATATAAATATTCACATGACAAAATCATAAAACTGTCTCCTGTGTCCTGAGCGAAAAAAATGGTCTCACTTCAAAACCCCTTCTTCTTCAACTCCCTTTCCCAAACGGGTTATATAGAGAGATACATGGAGAAGAAGAAGAGATTATTATTACCGTCATCATCATGCATAAAATTATTTATTTGGCTAATATGATATGATGACGATAATTCAGGAAATAAATGTGAAACAGATATACACAAGAACAGTTTTTTGTTTATAAAGTACGTACGACTAATGTGAGCTACTATGAATATGATGGTGTGTCGTCTCGCCAGTTTGTTTTGGATAAAATAGAAAGATAGTTCCGCATGAGCCAGTGCTCTGCTCTATTTCGGAGTAAGGTTTTGGTTCTAGTTGTAGTCTTGTGAGTAATAACTAGTAAAGTAAGTATACAAAAGCCAATAACATCGCAATAAATTGTCTCGGATAAAAAATATTTTATGTGGAGGAATCCTTCATAAGCCAAGGGAAAAGGGAGTGAAGGCAATGATGAGCGATTTTTCAAATATTTTGCTATATACCCCTTGGCCTTCTTGTGTTTTATGCCATGCCGTAGCAGCATACCATGCCACTGCCACCCTCCTCGTTTGCCAAAGCATGTGGTGTGTGTGAATTGTGTTGGGCCCGTTTGTTCTGTCCTGTCCTTTACGGTTAATGATCCTTTACATGATTTTGGGTTAGACGGAGCGAGCTCACTTTTTTAACCCCTTCATTTCATCATCAAACAGAAGAGAAGTAAGCTTGTACTCTTTGTTTTTGTTTTGTTTTTCTAAAGACTTTTTGTAGATGCTAATGCCCATGCACGTGTTTCTCCACATAAAAAGTTTGCTCATAATAGAAACCCATTATAAGTTACATCAGCCTCGCTCCAATCCAATATCCGACCCAAACACAAGAAAGTCATACCTCCACTTTTCCCTGTGGATAATGCTCCATAATCAGGTTGAAAGTGGAGTGTGTGTAAAGTAGGAGCTCTTTGTGTTAAAACTTAATAGAAAAAGAATGGGCAAGACGTGGTGAATAAAATGGCAAAAGCGAGAGAGAAAGAAAGGAAAAAACCCAAAACCCCTTTTTGAAAAGTCTGCTTCTGATTGTAAAGCTGCCTCTGCTCCGGCTCCTGCCTTTTCTTTTTTGGCTTGCGTCTTTTCTTTGTGAAAATTGAAAGTTTCGTTGAAAATGGTAAGGTTGATTGTGCAAGGAGACGATGTGATGATGATGACGATGCCTGATACACTTTACATACAACAAACCAAGCCAATGAACTAACGTCAAAAAGGGACAGGATCTCATCGATATGTGGATAAGCATAAACAGGAAAGCAGAAGAGTGACACGTTTCCCAACATAGGAGCACCATGATCAACATTTACCATTATCCTGGCATGCCACCACCACAAGAAGAGAACTAAAGTAGAGGACGGAATTGAAAAGATGTCGAAAATAATAATAGGGAAAATACAGAGATTGAAGGTAATAATAGGAGAAGTGATGCTGATGTGATGTGTTTGGTTTGGTTGAACGAGAAAATAAATGCGCATTATGAATATATTTTAGATTCTGCAGTCTGGGAAAATTACATTTCGCCACATCCCAATAAGATGTATTTGGAGTTGAAAGGTTCAACTTGAAACTCCAAAAATAGTCATGTTCCGTTGTCGTCTCAGCCTCTTTTTTTCTGTTTGGAGAGGTGGTGAAGATATTTTGAAAGTGGAGAGGCAAACCATATGGAAATTGAATGCTCATTATGATTTTGCTGTTATTATTTGCAGATATAAAGTATGTTTTTTTATTTAAAAATGTAGTGAGCTACGTTACATTACAACTGGAGAAGGAGAAAAGGAACAAGCAAGTTTGAAATGGAATGGAAGACGAGAGAAGAGGAGGAGAAGGGCATTTTTGTCCTGATGACGATGATGATGATCATGGGACGACGACAACGACAATTGTGTTCATTCACGTCGGCTCATATAATGCACTAAAGGCTTGATTTGACGAAGCTTGAACTGAATCACGTCATGGAATGATGGGTGCAACCAAGTAAAATGTTTGTCAATAGAATTTGGTAATGTCGCAAGTCATTAATCATTCTCTCTCTAGCTTGCTTTTTCTCCTCCATGTCACAAGTCTCTTCTTCATATATCCATCCATACACTACACCACATCGCCAAAAGTCTTTTCTTTGTTGGTAATGCCATGCCATGCCAGGCCTTCCTCTCTCACTTTGATGCTCTCTTTTTTTACAACAAATGGTGTTATCTTCCTCATATTAAGAAGACCGAAATACATGCTCTTCCAGATTGGAAAAGGGAATGCTCCGTGAAAACTAAATGGCTTCCCTTTGAATATCCCTTCAAGTCCTTGCACACCACGCCACAATTCAGATTAGACATTCTGGCAACAAAATTATTTTGTTGCTTCATTCAGCCAAGACATAATCCACCCTTAGAACACCCTTTGAGGAGTGGAGGGAAGAAAATGAAAATGTGAATAACAATTACACACATAGCATTATTCAAATAGTTCACCTGACTCCTTGTCGAGACGACTGATTACAAGCTTCTAATAAAATGAATTTTTAAGAAATCAATTTGAACTTTAATATTATTTTTTATGCAAAACGTCTACTTTTTTTGAGTTTTGAGGAGCTGGGCTACTGCTAATACAAAAGCTTTTAAACTGGAATAAATATACAGGGAATCTAAAGCAAAGTAAATGGGATTAGGTCGTCTATTTATTGTGACGAGGGTGGGAGGGGGTAGCAGAAAATGGAAATGATGATGATGTTGAGGATCACGAGGATCTGTGTTCTCAGATCAGTGTAGTTAAGTGACTAAAAGTAAGTAATCTGCAATCCTTCATATTCCACATTTACATCCAATCCACTCATTCATGGATCCTCATATTACCTACGAGTACAACAAACCACACGCCATACGCATCACTCATTCATTGAGCCAGTCAGTGATGCAAAGAAGATTGCTTGTTCACATGGCCAATCAATCAAATTCTGCTCCTATTCACCTCTTGTTCCCAGTGACAACTCCACTTTATATCTGTTTTCTTTTTCTCGCCTACCCCCACCAACTAATAACGTCTTGGTGCAGCTACACGCTTTATTTTTCAACTCTTCGATCTCCGTAGTTCAGCATTAGAAACTTACTGAAAACCAACTAAAGTACAAAACTTGGTGTATGCTAAATTATCGTCTTTTTGAATGAGAAAGGCTCTCAAAGACAATGGCTTCAACAGCATTTCGACACCTGAACACTGGTCTTATCATATTATCATACATATAGCTTCGTTTTTTATTCTAGCATACCATATTCGTTAACGCTGAGACTGAAATATCTTAAATATTCTCACACAAGTGATTGTTTGATTCAAAGTCCAAATTGAAACTGATGGTTTTGGTCTGACTTGTTTAATGCATGTTAGGAAGACTATGCAACCTCTTTATTGTTCATTCATTAAAACTCCTTTTTCTCCTCATCTGCCATTCCATTGAATTAGAATGACAATTAAAAACGTCTAATTCTACAATCAGGAGAAGAGGAGTAGCAGCAGAGCTGGTGTGTTGCATTTGCATTCAAAGAAACTTTGCTACCCCTATCTAAAGGAATTTCTTGTTCCGAATACCATAATCGTTTTTACACGCATAACTGAGCTCATACATTTTCATGTTGATGGGATGTATTCAATTCAAATTTTAAAATCTTTTCTTTCTCATTCTTCACAGGAGGAACAATACCCCAATGCATTCCTTGTTGCTTGTATATGACTCAACACAGGGCAGCTATCTTCAAATTTTTGTTCAGGTTGTTAAAATTAAGTCCACAGAAAGCTACCCGCAATATCTAAAGTTCGTTGGTGTTGGTATGTCTTCCTTCCAATGCATTTTTTAGTTGAAAGAATTATATTTTCATAATACAATTAATATTTCTCAGCTTTTGCTCACATCCCGACAAAAAGTGTATTAACAATGCTATGTATGAATGCTGCTACTGCAAGCATAGAAGAGCGTATCAAAAATGATAATTCCCTCTAACAATCATCATTTTATATCTGTACATTACAACTCTATTGCATTATCTTATAAGATTTTGCTTTCAAGACAAGATTTTTACATATTTATCTTTGTCCTCATATACATGTACCCTCCTCTTGTTGGTGTTTTGTTGTATTTGGTATATCCACCCATTTTACCTTCTTTTCCTTTTTGGTTTTTTACTGATTGTGATTGTACTTTGTGCTCACCTTCTCCGCCTTAGTTAAGACATTTTGATTCCAGAATAATAGACTTAATGTTTGACAAAGGGGTAGGGATAAAGCTGACTGTAGCAAAGTGGCCGAAGAAGCAAAACAAACTGGAGACTGACAACGAGTAAAGCCCCATTACCCAAATGTATTGGCTTGTTGCTGGTAAGGTTTATAAGTAATGACCAAGAAGTCCCTTTCCACGTAAGTTACATACCTAACCTCTGTTTTTGACAATCATCATTATTTATCCACCGATCTTATTATTCTTATCACCATCTCATTTGCTTCTTTCAGTTTCTATAGGGTTCCTATTCTGTCGTTGGTTTTAAACCTCCTCCGCCTCATTCTTTGCATTGATTATTATTATTTCTCATTTTCTTAACTACCTTTTCATCTCTCTCCGTGTGCCTAGTGATGTTTATTTTAAATCATCATCAACAAACAACAGCAACCATCCTCATATCAAAATTTATTCACAATCACAATTCCCACAATAGAATTCACACTAAACACAAAAGAATCATCATATTCCTAGCAAGATGCAATGCAACGCAGTCTGCAGCGAACAGCAGATGCAGATGACTGACTAACAATAATGAAATTTGATGGGCAAACCTAAAGCTGTGCTGAGTTAGCAGTCTAGTCATCATCAAAGATTTGTGTATCAGTCAGCATTTACTTCAGTACTACCATTATTTACTAATAAGATATGCCTTCCTTTCTTGTGACAAGCAAGGAGTGGAAAGACCAGCGCAGTTGTCGTCTTCGTCGTCGCTCCGTCTGTTGTCTTCTTGTTGCTATTATCTTACGCACGAAACAATGCCACACAAACGCAATGTCATCCTTTGAGGTGGTTGACGCATCTAATGAATTTCTTGGCAGGGCCAGCCCACCACCAAAATACAATCCCGCAACACAACACAAAACCAAGGGAAGAAGAAGTAGGAGAAGAAACTATTTCAGAAGAATGCTGAGCTCCATTGTTCATACTCAGCTTCATAAAGACAACGTCATATAACATACCTTCTGCTACTGTGGTCTCTGTCTCTGGTCATTGCTCGACAATAAATGTAACAAATAGTTATGCATGAATTTTAGACTACTTAAAATGTAAGTTCCTCTGCGGAAAAACTTAAAATCAGAACAGATCCGTTAAGTTTCGGTTTAAGTTTCACATTGACAGCCATGGATTTTACACTTGTTTAAGTCAATTTGTGTTAATCTGTCAGTTGATAGAATTTTAAGAAAACCTGTCTTGACATTGGCTACCACACGGGCAATTGGCTCATGGCGATTGAAAGTTTTAAGTTTTCACAGTGTAATATGAACAAAGAACAGATGACCGCTTCTCAAGTTCCGAAATCTGACGACTTTGATTTTAATAAAGGAACTAAGTTCTGAAACTTAGGTGGCATGCAGCTAAGTTATGTCCTTTTGTGTCAGTACAGACATTTACGCATGTCTATTATAGCTTCCGCTACAAAATTAATGTTACAAAGGAAGTCAATAGGGATTTTGGCATCAAAACGAACGACGTATATTACAACTACTCACCATCAGTAAAAAGAATCGAATTGCACAATTATTATGTTGAAATCAAAATCCATGTTCTAAGATGTGCAGCGCACGTTCCCCATGCAACGTTATCGTAGTCTCCGATTCTCCTCCGAAAATGAGTTGATGACAAAGTAGCACATGGTAAGGGAGTCAGAGTGCAAGTGTGCAGAAGTCCACACAACATTATAACTCTAAAATAGAAAAAGGTTGTGAGTGAGAGTCGGGCAATGAAAGTAGACAATGTCGTAGAAGAGGAGAAGCAGTAGTGACTGCTAAGCACATTATAAACGATGCAGAGTTCATAATGCAATGCATAGCTCATTAAACAGGAAAATAGGGGACAAGATAGAACGTGGTGTGGTGGCGGAGGTGAGAGTACAAGTGTCAAGAGGTGATGATGGAATAGCTGACAAGCAGTGTACAGTAGAGTACGCTACATACAGAAAAAATTAAATCAATGAGCTGCGAGTATATTTTTTCCCTTTTCTTTCATATGAATATTGTAATATTATGCATTTTCACTCGGGTGGAGAATAAACGAAGAAGCTGATCAAAAAATGAGATTCTTCTTTTCGTTTTAAAAGGGTGCTTCTCTTACATACCATATTATGAATACCCAAACACCCAATGTCACTTGGTTCTCATTGGATACTCTCTTCTTTAGTACACTTGTGTCACCTCCATTTCTGCATCTTATCGAGAAAGTAAAAAGCCTGAGTGACTAAAATCTATGTAGCATATATACTGTATACACAAGTATCGTGTTAGGAACATAAAAAGAAAAAGAGATACGAATGTATTCTCCGGCTCCTGTCAATAACTCTCTTGTCGCAAATGATGGATCAGCGTGCGCACCGAGGAAACATGATGATGATGATGATATGAACGGTCGAAGAGACGACTTAAAATAGGCAAAAAGTATCTATTTATGCTTACACAATTGTGCTCCACAAAAATGTTAAGAGCTGAAGGACAGCAGCTGAGAAAAGCGAAGAGTTTTTATACGGACCTGCATACACAAATCCAAACCTTTTCTTCTTGTATGTGTTTCAATCTTCTATTTTAAAAGGGCACCCTTCGTCTAGAAAACTGTGAGAAAAGAAGCTATTACCGAGTGCCAACGGACCGCGATATGACCAAGTACAAAACTTTCTCACTCCAATGCACCCAAAACAGCTTAGCTCGTAGAGCTGGTGCTAAGTAAGTATCCCGAAAGTGAAGAGGAAATGAAATGAGTCAATACTCCCCATTTATTCTGAGCTATGTGTGTATCGAAAGGGAGAGTGAATTGAAATGCTCCATTTCTAGAAAAAGTTTCAATTTGGTTTTCCACAGGCAAAATCATTATCATTTATTTTGCACAAGAGGCTTCACGTCACACATTCGAATCAAGGAAATGTATAGATGATAATGATGCTCGGAACAGTACCTTGAGGACAAGGAAGTGACAAGAATCCGTGAAATGACGCAAATGGTGGGAGAGATGGAGAACCCACAAAAAATGTACACTGCACATTGCATGCATTTTGGAATGACGTTGTATGTTCCAACATCTTTTGTGGGAAGAACAATAACCTTCATTTGATAATTTTCCTGTGCTTATTCTCACTCCTCCACACTGAAAACTGAACATGTGCAATCTTCAACAAATGTTTCGTGAGGGAGGAAGGACCTATGAACCGATTTGATTCATTGGCATGGAACATCATTCTACTTTTTGAATTCTTTCTTTGCGAGTCACTTTATACATTGTGCGTGATCATTTCCGCCATAAAACAAACTAGTTTGTTTTTTATTGCAAAGTTTCCATTGTTTTCTTTACCAAAACGGAAGCCGTTTGTAACCTACAAGAGGTTTTGACTTAATACAATAGAATAAACATTCTAGTTTGCAAAAAAAACGGTACAAGATGGGAAAAACCTTGAGCCTTTTTAAATTTATGAATGAAAAGTTATGGATATAATTGGACTTCAAGCATTCCATGCGTGAGAAACTAGGTAACGTAAGAGTGTGAGCTGGAGTTCATCCAGCAACAGCAATTAAATTTACTGATAATACGATGTGAGAAGGATGAGCGAATATCCATGTCATGAAATACATGTATATGAAAAGGATAGCAAGTCCCATTACATTCTTTCCTTTACCAATCATAGCGTCATCAAATTATGCTAATATGTATACCTAAACAAAGGAATCCGTTTACCCCAGATCCAGATCCAGTCAGCAAAGGGAAGGGGTAGGTGAGGCGGAAGGAATATGCACTTGCATAAGAAAGCAAGAGAATGCATTGGATCAAGTGTAAAGCGTATCTACATTGTATTGCATAAGGCAATGCTATTGATCTTTGGTTTTGGCTGAAGACATTACAAATTGATTGATTGATATTATTGATCAGAAATATTGATAAATTCACATTAAAATTTAACTTAATTGAAGTTGACTGTTAGTCTGGTGAAGAGGCTGTGCGTTGACGTAAGTGGCATCTAATTTACCGTTATTTTCATAATTTTGTTCATGTTTAAATCCCCATTAATGCATTATTGTTGGAAGATCACCTGATTTTCATCCTATTCCCCTGGTTTTGTCTTTGCGGCATGATCAGTGACACAATAATTAACTTTTAATGTAGTTTCATCACGATTTTTTGCTGTAGTCGTCAAGTTTGAAGTTGATCATTCTCCTTTCTTGAAACTTCAAAGTAACAATTAACTCTGTCGTTGAGTTGTTTATTGCAGTTGTTAAAGCAGGCTCATGTACGGGGATTGTTAGCTCTACTGATTTTGTATGAAAATAAGGACTGATTAAAATGAATTAAAAAGGAGAAATCAATAATTGCGTATTATATTGTCGTTTTTACAGATTATGGAGTCGAACGGTGCTACCAGTACTCCGCCAGAGTTGAATGGGTGGAACCCCATAGTCGTCGATTGGTGGAACATTGGGGAGAAAATATTTATGCTGATTCCCAAGAGTGACACAGGAGTGGAAGTCATCGGGAAGCCGTCGTGGCTTCTTGTGTAAGATATCCTTTTATTTGTTTGAGTTATTCTAGATTTAAACTATTTGTGTAGTCATACGAAGGGGATTCAGTATGTTCGTATTACAATTTTGAACGCTCACATCTATTTCCAGGCTAACCCGATTAGCATGATGTTACTATCGTTAGACACCCCAGGCATTTATTTATAAATAGGCCACAGGGTATTTGTTCAGCGTTCTTACTGTGGTAGTAGCAGCGATTAAACAAAAACGAAATTTTTTACACATGTAAAAAATCCGATTTTTAAGACGTTTTTATTTTGGAAATGTATTATTATCTCCGCTTACACCTACCTGAGGCAGACGTGTAGTACATCAAATTAATTCTAGTTATATGACGATTCAGAATTTGTGGCAATCATTACTAGAGGCCATCTGTGGTAGCCACAATTTATCAAAAACTACAGAAAAGTAAAAAACTAAACAGTAAAAACACTTTAATCCCTTATTTTCTGGAATTGGTTGCTGTTTTTCTGGTCGAATGTTTTGGTATAGGAAGGAAATTAACTAGGCAACTTCATTCTGAAATATTGGGGAAATTGAAACGGGCATAAATAAAAAACGAGGACAATAAGGTTGGTGTACCAATTGCATTATATTGCACCAAGTCCTACTTCGAATATGATTAAGGAAGCAAAAGACAGGTTAGGCTTCCAACAACTTGGCCACCCTCATAGTAGCTTAGACCTCGATCTATGTGACTATTTTTTGTTTCCAGAAATGAAGAAGCATCTCCGTAAACAAGAATTTATGTTAGACGAATAGCTTAAAAATGCCACAAATGACTTTTTGAAGAAACGGCCATTAGAATTCTACAACCGGGGGCAGAGGGCCCTTGTGACTAGGTGGAAGAAGTGTGATAAAGTTAAGGGTAATAATGTTGAAAAGTAGGGCCCGGTCCACCCCTAACTCCCAAAGTTATCGTGAAGTGAAATTGTAATACGAACATACCGAATCCCCTTCGTATGTTTCCGTGTGAAGTGGACGATCGGGGAGTTTTCACAAAATCATTACGCATGCAATACAAAGTTCACAGAGGATAAAAATATATGGTTATGCATTATTTCGAGACGTTATTTAGCACGAAAACTTGACCTACGTTCCAGATGTTATTTGTATATAATAATTGATGTCAATTTCTGAATTTATACAGACTTGATCCGTCCGGGAAAGGAGCTATTATAGACGAAGTTGAAGCTCAGTATGACTCCTCCGGTAGAGTTAAAAAGAAAGAATCTTTTCACTCTCTCAAACTAGGAGACTATTCAGCGAAGTTGTTTTGGATCTATGGTAAACTAGCTCCGGAAATTCAATGGAGATTTGGTAAAAACGGCTCACGGCTTCGGTAAGTTCTTCTCACTTTTTTATCTTTAATTTTTAATGTTTGACTGAAATTGTGTTTAATAACTTCAGTTAAAATTTGATTGCTTTCAGGCTTGATCAGAAGGATGCTCCAGTTCCATCTGAACATGAGATAGAGATCATTGAATAAAATGAAATCTGAAATGATGGTGGATGTTATTTAATAAAGTAACGCACTGCCTTGTACTAATCTTTCTCGTTCTGGTTTGCTTTTTCATTCCTGTCATAATTGTTGCATGTACCAACCAAAGAAAATGTTTTGTTCAATGTGCACTTGTTACATTTTATGAGTTCATTATATTAGTAAGATGTGCTGTAGATAGGCATGAATGGATGGAGCTTAAAATAAGTTCTTCCATCCCCAAAAAGGCTAGGAACATTATCATATTAGATTTTCGCAGTTCGGAACTAATGAAAACTGGCGATATTGACAAGTGTAGACTCCAGTAAAAAATAATCATAGAAAATAGTGATGCATTCTGCTCTTTTTCTACTCATTTTCCAAGTAGCATTATTACTAGAGCATAATAGTTCCCCAAAATGGGTGTGAGTAGGAACATGGAATTCTGTGTAGAGTTGAGAGAGCAAAAGAAAGCGGAACAACAGAGAGGCAAAAGAATCATTTTCTAGGAGAAAATGCCTCACGACATCACATTACAGTTTTGGTGGTGGTATAATGCGCACCCGATACAGATACGATGTCATTCTCAGCTTACATTGTGTACATAAAAAAGAATGGAACACGTTAAGTCTCCCTTTTAGAAGCGGATTAAATGTATGAGTGGGTAGGAGAAAGGAGCCGTATTCCAAGAGGCAAAAGCAGCTAGAAAGAGCAGACAACAAGAGAAGAGCAAAAGATTGTTACTAGGTGTTAAAGTAAAGTCATACAAAACGCCTTTTATTTCCACCACAAAATAATATCCCTTTTGAAGAGCAACTAAACAGGAACAAGGCTCTAATATCTGCTCGTGTTACGGATGATAATTATCATCGTCATCATCATAATCTGACACTCCGAAGAGCAAAGGAAATAACAGAAAGTTGTAGCGTCACCTCCAAACCAAAGATGATGATTATAATCGTTACCACGTAATCATGGCTGTATCAACAAAAATGTAATCTATACGAAGTCTCATTTTATATTAATCCGAAAAGGCTTCTCACAGACAAAAGTTTCGTAAGACTTTCTGCAAATGTTGCCCCCATCATTTTACCGTACATTTTTTCTTGCATTTACTCCCCATTTATTGTATTAGTGTGATTATCTCGTACCTGCTTTGCTAGCACATTACTTTTCTTGTATTACATACTACTCCAAAGCTTCGTTTACGTGTTATTATAAAAGAATTGAGTATATAGTAGTAGGATCTATATACAATTGCATACACGTGTGAATTCTACAGACGAATATTAACCATGAGAAAGTTAATTAGTAATATAGTGAATATTAACTCGTTACCAATATGCCTGTGGATCAAGCAACCTTGATTTTGCCACAACATCTTTCTTGTTCTTTTGTAAATGGAAGTACGGAATAAATATATGTTCTGCTACTGCAACTTCACGTTCGCTTAAAGTATTGAGATTGGCGAGGGGCAATTCGAGAATTAGTATGATCTCGGTTGGAATTCATTGTGAAACACACTACATTGTAGTTTGTGGCTTAAAAAACTCTCAAGAAACTATTATTTTATACAAACAAAGTCGGTTAAGCAAGAACGAATAACTACACAGATAAGCAACCCTTGTCTTTTCTGAAATATATGGTCCCATACTCAATAATACTCGACACTTTAATGTCAGGAAAGCGTGAGAAGGATAAAAATAGCCGACCAAAAATGGCAAGTGTCACTGACCACCAACTTTTTATACTAATATTTTACAACCCTACAGCCAACCAAGTGAGTATGAATGCTACGATGATGGCACTCTCGTGCTGTGGTTATCCGCAATGAAAGCATGTTTAGTCACTTGTTTGCCACGCAGTCAAGTAGATGTGTGCGGTCAGGACTCAGGACCGACGTATTATAGTTGTGTGTATGTACATGGTATATGGATGGATAATCTATGGTCACGTGTGTGCGTAACTCCACTTGTCAACTCTCCACTCTCCGGCCTTTTTTATACTCAACCTGTCATATCACTGGTTGCCGGAAGGCTTAGATTAGAACTATACGCACACACGCACCACAAGCTGTAAAGTGAATGAACTACGTAGACCACTAATAATAGAAATATTAACCAAATCTTTTCTTACCTTTAAATAGTTGGGATATGCTAGGAACTATAATATCAACTTGCAGTTTTGAATACTCTTTAAGCGGCACTGAAATTAAAAATTTTGCATTGGGCACAACCACATTTTAATATCTTTGCGTTTTAAATTCTATGGAATATAAATGAATGGAAAGCGACAAGGAATAAAATTTGCCAAATAGTCCAAAATACTCGAATTAAATCGTGCAGCTCGTCAAAGGCTACAGGCAATGTGTGGTGCAATGTCTGAGATAGATGCGAAGGCACAGGAAGCTTGATCCTGATGTACCTCACAACACAACAAACACACAAGATGACAATTTCATTACACGGGATATTACACAAATGGGAAGTGGATTGGAAGAAGTTGGAATGAAAAAAGTGGATGTCGGATATAGCTTTAACTCTGCTCTATCATGGATCTGATAAATGCATTACATGTAAAGATATTGTGAATGCAATTCTTTGTAGTCTTCGTTGACGCACGTTTACAAAAAAAAAAGTTTCAATGAAACCATTAACCATGTGTACTGATATACACAATTCGGATATATGAAACACTTGCTGTTAAAATATACTGATACCATTATTATTATTAGAGAAATCCGTAAGTGCGTTGGTGTGTTGTAAAACGCATATAATCTAATTAATGAAGTAAACCTTAAGCATCCATTAACAGTTGTTTACAATTATAATTATTGCTTGATATTTTAGTGCAGAAGAAGCAGTTAAATCGCACAGTGCCCCATGCACAAGGGATAAAATAGTCTACTCTTGTACAAAATGCGAAGCAGTGTCTCATTACATAAGATGCTTCGGAAACGCACACATCACCGTTTTATCAAGTCAGTTGTCACATATTATTGCACATTATGCTTCAAAGCTCAATACAGTAAGTCAGTAAAATGACCCAGTTTTTATTCCAGCTCCTGAGTATATCCTACAAGGCCGTATATACTATTTAGAGACCTATATGTCGTGTGACGTGCGTAAGAGGTGACATTTAGTCACGAGCCAAGAAAGTCCACACTTTCCACAATTTTTGTTAGCTAACACACGAATTCTTTGTTTCGTAATGCTTTTCTTTAGTGTTAGTAGCTATCAATATTCAAAACATTGCCACGTCTTGCATTCGCACTAGGTACATTTAGTATGCATCTACTACATTTGTGGATACAGCATCAATTGAATGATGCGTTTCGAAAAGAGGAACTCCTTTCATTTCACACGTTCAGGTTTTGCATGAGGATAAAGCATGAGCTGCAGTATCCGACTCACCCATCAAATTCTCAAGCAAGACGAGATTTATTATTTAGTGCATTTCCTTCTTAGTTGGATCAGATCAGGGTTCATCCCACATTATTGACAATAGATCACAGCAACAATGACAAGAACCACAGCTATGTGACAACTATGACGCATTTGGATAACGTACATTTTGGTGAGAAGGATAATAAATATGGGGCAAAACAGGGTCTTCCGTCCATAAAGAAGTTTGGTGACCTTGTCACTTTGCTTTGCCGTGCTTTCAGCTCCACGCTCTTCAAAAAGTTAAGTATTGCACACACATGGTATATCTGTAGTATTATGAATGATGCCTAAAAAGCCACATTATTAGTCATCCCAGTTGTAGTTGTAAGATAGTCAAGTGATGGCAAATATTACAAAGTTAAATGTGACAACAACAAATTAGCTGAGGTGTCGTTATTTATACGAATGTGGATGTGAAGTGGTCGACTATATCAACATCAACCTAATGTTTATATATGCATATTTCGGGTCACATATGTTTACTCATTCCCAACTACTTTGTTAGTCCGTATTGCGTTGAAAAGGATGGATTTGAAAGGTGTCACCAGAGGAGTATAGGAAAAAGCACAGAGTAGAAAATTGGAGGGGTCGTAGCATATAAACATGACACGAGCGAAACTATAGCCGACTCAGTCTCTCCTCCTGTTTCAAATTCGCTTGTAATTTGTACTTTTAGCATTATTTTTCCATTTTTGCATATCCCATTTCCTACTCAATAGTCACATCCTCACCAAAGCTTCAACTTTAATCAAGGAAGTGATACTCTTCGGGATAAACTTTTAAGATGAGGGAAACATGCGATTTTTTAGCTAAAATATTGAAACATCCTGATTTTTTGTATAATTCTCTCTCCTCTTCTTCATAAAGGTTTGGTTGGGCTGAACCGATTCGAGCTGAGCATGTATACATGTTCAAGGGAGAAAAAAGACACGTATTGACAGTGACACTTGCATCTGTCCCTATCGCTTCGTTTTTGGCTTTTTCGTGTAATTTTATACCTAGTGAACAGCATGATCATTTTACATAAATATATGTGAGGTTGCAAATGTGTTCTGTACTTACTTACAACGCACAATAACAAACACAAGCCACCACTTGTCTCTCTGCCGCATAATTTATCATATCGTCATCATCATATCATTCATAATGGTCTTATCATATGCAGAAATTTCAGCTTTAGTCTAAAACCCGAACACAAATTAAAAACTAAAAGGGGATTCCTCCATGAACAACAATTTTTTGTCACATTAAAACTGTTTCTCCATTTTTTGCGACATGTAACGTTTTTCACCATATTTTAAGCGTACTTGATATCGCTAGGCCATGTGGTTGGGTGCATGGCTCACCCATCCATCCATTCCAACAGGAACCCAGTGCAGTTGGTTTGGCGTACTATTTATTTACTTATGGAAGACAAGAACAGTAGCGAGTTGGTTGAAGAGAGTGACAAAAAATATAAAAATCTCAGTTTGGGGAAGACAAACTATTTCGTTTGACGTCAAACCACCATACCATCAGTCACCAGTACAAAACTGTAAAGAGATGTGTGATTCATTCTCTTTTTTTCGCATAATATACAAATGCATTAGTACCGTTATGTCCTGCCTCCTGTCTTATATACTTTGCTGTACTGATTTCCTATATTTGCCTGGTGCTTCCTTTGGAATCACTCTCAAAGTCGGAATCATCTTGATATGATGATCCAAATCCAACGGATAATAATAATAATAAAAAATAAAGAAAGATATCCTCTGTCTCTCTGTGAGAAAAAATACGAACGTTGTTTTGAGTCACCCACACACGCATAACATACATAATATACTATATTTATATTCAGTTTGAAGAGGGAGAGCAAGCCAGCGGCTCCTCATGAAATGCGACAAAATGTTCCTTGAATTATGTTTAAAAATACATTTTTTTCTGTACTACTTTTTTTACCTCGTAAAAATATGCAAATGGGTATGGACGTCACTAAAATGTTTCAAACTTGTGCATTAGTAAATATATGCATAAATGTTTTTTACTCTTTGCTAAAAAGCTTCCAACCATGAGAGCTTAAAACTTTTTTTTTTTGTGATGTACTTTTGCATAGAAATGAAAAACGCATGTATTTCCAGGTAGATTGTGTTTGAATGGAACAATGTCATGTTCGCAATATATACATACATATAAGTTATACTTATAAACTGTTGTTGATGCACACCTGCCAATACAAATGTCCTGGTTTCAGTCGTCTGAAGAAGTGCTGAAGTCGGAAGAGATGAACACTGCCAATCAAACTCCAGCTCAAGTGGCATCGGTAGCAGTCAAGCAAGTAGGTACTTAATGTATGCAGCTGTAAGCTGTACGAGCTTTTGGTTATACAATATTTGACGTTATTTTATATGATGTATCATGTCTCTGAGGTCAAATGCGTCGATTCGTTGAAACGATGAAACAATACGTTTGCATGAGCAAGACTGTTTTACGAGCTCATTTTGACAAATGATGAATTCTATTGAAAATTACTTGTTGCAGCATACACACACTTTTTTAATGTTTTATTTCAATGGCTGTACATATTACAGAATGGCTTTGGTTAACTTTTTAGTGTTAAACTGGTGGTATTGCTTGAAGGTTGAAGGTGATAATTGTAAAAACCACCATGTTAGAGGCCTCCTGTCATGAAGAATCTTCTCACCAGATTGAGATGTTAAGGTGCATCTAAAGTCGGATTGTGAATAATTTCCAATCAAAAATACAAATCAAAATTCGACATGCCAAACACACGGCAGTCTAAAAGATTAAGCTCTAGCTCATCACATGACTCCAATAACTCAAGTGAAGGACCTACAAATGCCCATTGTTAGTAACGCTTATAGCTTTTTTTCGACACGTTACAACATATTTACACAATACATTATAATGACCTATTTTGATATTCTGAGTACCTAGACATTACTATCTACCTTCATATTCATTCTGTATTTTACCAGATGGCGAAAATCTAAGGAGGAACAGAGAGACGGCAGAGGAGGATTTGACTGATTTGCAGCAACAATTTGCTTATCTTTTTGAATTGTAAGTTAGCATGACGAAGTGTCCTTAATATTTTTTTACCACACAGTTAAAATTAATTTGTTTTTTTTTGTGAACGTTGGATTTAGACGATTTCAAGAGAAAATGAAGAGCCTTGCTGAAAGGGAGAAAATAATAATGGATGGAAATAGTGCAGAATTATTGAGTGGAGTTATACGTTTGGAGGAGGCCATGGCTGAAAGAATTGATAGGGCTGAGAAACTTCGAGATGCTCGACTTAACTGTTGCAACATGAAGTTTGAAGCTGAAGAGTTGACAATCCAACGTACTTATGAGGTGCCACGTAATATAACCTTTCATCATCGCTTGTGTTTCGTTTGCTACAATATTAATTCTTTTACAGGAGGAAAAACAAAAGCTAAAAGAGTCCTATGCTTCGGAAATTCGCGAAGAAATTCGCTTATTAGAAGCCGCTTTAGACGAAGATTTTCATACAACGGCTCGTCTCCAAATGATGACTCGGCAGCCGAAGGTCGAGCAGAAGACTACTGGAACATCAAAACGCGCCAAGGAATCAAAACAAGAAGAAGATAATGCCAATTCAAAGAAAACCCCTTGGCCCCACATCATATACCAGTTACGGGAAACTGAAGTTTTGGAGGACTTGGCAGTTACCAAACAAGCACTGGCACGCAAAGCGCGTTTGGACCGAAACAAACAGAAAAAGGCCGCTCGAGCTAAAAGGGTGCAACTATAATTTGACTGCAAATTGTGTTCGTATTGTGGTACTTATGAATATCTTTCATATAGTTGCATTCCATTTTATATTATTTCAATCTAGTGAGATTGAGTAGTTGATAAACCTACGGCTACTGTTTGTTACTAGATCACATGACATATTCTTGGATATAAAGGGTTATTATGAGAAAAGTACTTTATCCGAATTGTGAACTAACCATGTATGTTCTTCTTTCTCTTTCTGGTTGCCTATATACCCATATTACTAATGTGAAAGCAGAAGATGAAGAAAAGAACTGAAAGGATGATGAAGAGAATGGGAGTTCAAACATCTGTGCCCTCTCCCCTTTTTATTCTCTCTTGTTGGGCTGGCCAACGCCACAAAATACTGCATGCTTTGATGCTCTCTCCGACCCAACAAGACTATTTTTTTTATTTGGTCAGTTCAAAGTATTGCCTTGAGTCTATTTTCCATCGGCAAAAAAGAAAACCCTTTTCTCTTCTTTTCTTCCTTTTCTTGGCCAGAGAAAGAAAAGCAATAGCATGATGATGATGATCATCATCCTTTTTCAAAGGATACAGTTTATTTTTTTGAATTTTAGTAAGTATGGCGAACACACGAAAGCTCATCTCTTCTTCTCTCGTCCTCCACATATGTTTTCTATAGAATGGAGCAATGACTGAGGACACGAAAATAATATGGCCTTTTTAACATGATCATCATGGGAGGTCAAAAGAAGAAACCAAATAATCTTTCTTCTATCTCGTTCCGTGACCATCCAAAAAAGAGAAAAGGAGGTCCACTTTTGTGTATTTGAACTTTTTCGCTTCTTTCTCTTTTCTTCAAACAAACAACTAGTAGTGGTACACTGCAATGGTAATAGAAGCACAATATTTTGTTGTTGAAAAAAAAGCTAACAGCGGATAATGTTATACAGGAGAAAGGAAAGTGTATGGGCAAACCACATGAAAAAGGAATTGTATCTCTATCTCTCGATTTGACTTGAGAATTGCCATCAATTTTGTAATGAGAGCGGAGAGAGAGAGAGAAAGAATAAATATATATAAGTGAGGAAGGAGTACAAGCACACATTTTAGCATCAAAGGGTTCTCCTTTCTCTCTTTATCTTTTCCTCTTTTTGACTTATTGAGATATTGTGGATTTTGAATTACTGCACAGGGGCCCATTTTTACACAAAAATAGCATACACTCCACTCCAGCTCAGAGCGGGTGAAAGAGAGAAAAAGAAATTTGGGAATTTATCTGTATCGTTCTTTTTTTCTTGTTCGTAATCCAAGAGAAAAATAAGATTGATGCTCGGCGTATTATGTGATATCATGGGTATTATATACATAATGTATAATGTATTGAGCTTCTTCAACTACACTGCTCGGTGGTGGCTATTCGTGTGTGCCAAGAAGAAGAGTATATAGATACGTATGCAATTTGTAGTTTTTAGTGGGAAAAATGTTATGAGGATGAAGAGAAGTACATGCAAGCTACATAATAATAATATAGGAGCAAAAAAGAGTGAGAGAGAGAAAGAGCGACCAAAAAACCGAACCGACGGACCATGTCTCAAGTGTACGTGGACGATTTATGACGTTACATAAGTATGACAACTGGAAACCACTCAATCGGATAGAAAATGTTGTGTGTTTTGTACTTGTGGTTTGCTCTGTGTGCTCTCCTCAAAATGTAACAGTTTTTCTTCTCTGTGGAGAAAATATACCGAAACTAATGCTCCTACTTAAAGTATTATCTTTTATACAGAGAGCCACACACATTATATTATATAGCACCTCTCCATTCTATCTCGCTCTCGGTTGCTCTTCCTTCCTTATGTAACTAAATTCCCTGACAGCAGATAACCAATACCACAAGAATCGTATTAGCTATATATACTTCTGGCTAACTTGTGTGTGTGCTTCTACTTATTTTTTTAGCCCAAAAAGCCAATATGTGTAATTTGATGGGCTAATATAAAAAGTTGCAAAGTAAAAGGGAAACCTAATACATTCATACACAGATATATATTATTGTTGAGGTCGTTCCCCTATTTTTTTCGTCTTTTCAAACTTATGGGTAATGGGTAGTAGTCCGTGGCAATAAGGCAAAAATAGGAAACTATTTTATTGTCGCATCTTCGTCGTTTCGTAATGGGGATGTTCATAACCACATAAAAGTACACAGAGGCCAGAAAAAAGAAACAAAACTAAGCTGTAGCAAGAAGGAGCAGAGTACGATGAGCTACTTATTCTCGGAAAGAAGGAGATTGGGATTTGGTCAACTGGATATTGCTTAAGCTCTATATTAGGAAAAGGCCACCTATAAAAATGTATTCAAAGGCTATCCTCTTTCCAACAGAGAAAAAGGCTTATTACAGTTGTGATGTGGTGGTGTAAAAAGAGTCAAGAGCAGGCTACAAAGTCAACTAAAGAATTGAAGAGAGAATAAGAAAAGGAAGAGACACAAAAAGAAGGGAAAAGGACACACAAATTCACATATTTGGGGACTAAAGGGTAATCTCTTGCATTAAACATGACCCCATTGACCACAAAAAAGGAGATATATATTCTACTAAAAAAGTTGTTTTGTGCTCTCATTCTCTCATCCTCTTCTTTTTACACAAGTGAAAGTTATGAGGAGGAGCGAATATGAAAGGTCGATTTTTTTTATTCTTGGAGAGAAAAAGTAGCCAGAAGAGAGAAACAACATGATTTTTATTTGGTTCGTTTCCTTCCCAAGACAAAATTGTTATTGGCATGAATCAACTGAGGCAAAAGCAGGAGTCTGTATGACTGTATGTAGTTTGGAAAGAAATTCTCATGTAGATTTTGTCAGTGTGTGGAGTGCAGGGTCCCTTGTGACCACTGGGAATTATTCCCGTGTGCTTCAATTGCCTCTATCTCTCTCTCTCTGTCCTTTTCTGATTCTTCTTTTCCTCAAATGTACAAAACAGAAGCATGATCATCAGAGTGACACATGGTCCATGAGTTTGCCTTCTTGTTGTTGTTGCTCACTCAACCCTTTTATTTTTCACGAGACGTATGCGCGTGGTTTGTCCTCCAACTCAACTTGAACACAAAGATTGGAATCGGTGGGGTGAAAACAAACAAAAATAAGCCCCTTTAATTCACTCATTCACTATGTTTTCTCTCAAGTTTTTTTAGGGATTTTACAAGGAGCCTTTTTTGTTGAATGCTTCAGCTAATTTTTACGGAAAAGGGAGTTTTTTAAAGAAAGAAGAAATTACAGGAGGGGCATTGTATTGTATCCCGTTAGCGAAATTAGTTCAGCATGCGAGCTCTATTATGAATGATTGTGTGGATTGAGCAGAGAGAAAGAATTTTTCCCTTGAGTTCTATTCAAACTACCACACACCACTCTCCGTTCCTATTACGGATCTCATTATTCCCTAGTTCCTTTTTTCAGAGAAAGCACACACAAACACACAAAGTGAATTTTAAAGGAGAAATGGCAAGCATTTTTCCTGTGTTGTTGCCGTCTTTTGTTTGTCATTTAAACAAGTTTACAGACTAATTTTCTTTTCCTTTTTGTTGGATTGGAAGGAGCATGTCGTCATGAAAGGAAGTGAGCTGAGCTCACATGCTGATACTGATGTGAGAGAAAGAGTAAGGCGTTGAATTCATGAAGAACTACTTCTCTTCCACAGACAAAAGGAGGACAGAAAAAGTGGGAACGGTTGCTGTTGTGTTAAAAGAGTGAATTAGTCAGCGTGGAACAGCGCAACGCCAGTTCATGCACACGTGTGCCATTAGCACATTCTTCATTTTTCTCATTATCTTTTTAGTTGTCTCTCTCAAAGGTAGATTTGGTTTACGCCTGTGTTTAACAAGAAAAGGTGAAGAAAGAGCGGAGCAGAAGGCAAAATAACAAGGAAAATGTCATACATGTTCCAAATTTCAAGAAATGTCACTCAATTCTTTTGTATATTCCGAAATGCGTATGACTGCCTGGCTAATGTTAACAAAGACGCATTTTCCATTTAAATTTTTGAAGTAAAAGGCATGGTAATGACGTGGAACTTGGCACACTCAAAACCGACCCAGCTGATCATCTTACTCTTTTTACTTTACTCAGCATAGCAGTTACCATCATTGGCGAAGAAGATTCAGTCGATGCTTTTTGTTCATGAAAAGAAAAAGAAAGGAATCAGAGTGTTAAAGAAAAGAAAGTTAAGATGGAAGAAAATGAATAGAGTACATGAATGAATGAATGAATGAATAAACAAATGGAAAGGGAATGGTTGAGAGAAAAGAAAAGACAATTTCATTGATAAAGAAAACAGATTGGCATGAGAGAGTCCATTACTTTTTCAAGTTGTCAAGTACTTTTGCCATTATGTATCTTTAAAATGTACTGTAAATGAACGAATGCAAAGTATTATCATTTGAAATCGTTTCAGAGAAACTCGATTCTAAAAAAATGGAAAAGGTCACTGCAAAAGTTACAAGGTTTTCCTAAGAATTGCCAATCCCGGCAATGAACATGTATAAACATATATGCTACGTCCTTCGTTTAAATATTAATGTGAAAATCACTCATAACGCAAAGTTAACTAATCCCGTTTGAGTGGTAGCTTGTGACTTTGAGAAAGCGTAGCCATTAAATAATAAAATAAATATTACCAAAGAAGTGGAGCCTTGTCATTTATCCTCTCTTCCAACAACTGATGTGAGACGAGCTCTAAGCACAGCTAGCAACTGTGGAAGAACCGCAAACAAAAATGATTTTTCTTTGGTATTAAACAGTTTGGGATTAAATATGGGAGCAAGGCTGCTAAGCTTCATTTGTGGGATAGAGGATTTGCCTTATGAAAGTATTATAGAGGAGAGAAGCATGTGTATATAGATAGCCTCATAATATATTCTTTGGTTGTGTATATTGTCATCCCAATTTCCATTTTAAACCCCTTGGCAATTTCTTGTTTTTCTTGTAATTTCCTCATTTGCCCAAAACTAAACCGAAAAAGAGAAGTTGACAATAAATTTGCTCCAGTCTTTACCACCATCACCACCACCACTGTCATCATCATCATCGTTCTCATAAGCATGAGAAAATTTGAGGCTTTAGGAATGCTGCTGACGGATTCTTAGCACTGGGTTATATGTACAGAGCAAACTTTTTTGGGGATTGAGAAATTTATATAAAAGTATAAATGTGACTATGTCGCTGTTGTTGATGATGATGAAGGTGATGTGGTGGCAGCAGGGAGACAAGGGTGGCAACGGGAATGTGGTTTTTGTGGTTCATCTCCAGTCTTATGCGGATGATGAGAACGCATTTACTACTAGCACTACTTCTTCTTCGTCATGCTATTATGCAACAAGACAAGCGACAACTACTTAGTTCCAATGAGAAGAAAGTCCCTTTCTTAATCCCGCTTTCCCTCGCACTCACTCAGTCAGCGTTGAAAGACGTAAATAAGGAAATGGGTCTTCATCTCATCTTGTTCCTACTCATCATCATCACCATCATCATCATGTTTCACACCATGCACACATCTCATCTCATCGTATGTCTCAACTCAAAGCACCTAAACAAAATGCTTTCGTTTAGGACAAAAGTAAGCTCACATCCAACTCATATTACGTGTACTAAATAAGTTGCAGGCTTTTCTTGTTATAAGGCTTACGTTACACTAATCATAATGAGTTTCATTTCTACCAACAGTCATCGGAAGTAGGAATACCTGCGTGACATAATTTGCAAATCCACTCAATTTTGCATTAACTAGCTAGCAATGCCATAAGCCATATTCAAAGAACTTTGAATACATACGATTCCAATTTCCAATCACAAAATACATTGTTTCGTCACTTCTCAAGGTAATTCTTGAGTTATCCATGCTAAGATTATTGCATTTGCAAGAATAAAGGTGGAGGATGCTTAAACATCGCCATTAATGAAATAAATGTCATCATTCTTTAAATGCTATATACTCTCACCCATAATTCCAATTCCTGTATTTATTACGAAGGGAGCAGACAAGAGGAGGAGTAGTTGGTAGTAGAAGCACTCTGTCATCAGGAAAAAGTCCCTCAAGGGAAAATGTCGTTTTTATTTTTTACGACTTTATTCCTCCATTTTTTCTCACATCATGAAGATAAAGGTATGGATATATATCTGTTTGTGTTTGCTTTGGTGTCGACGATCATGTTTGAATAAAGACAAGGTTTCCGTGCACCTTTCCTCAATAATTTTCTTCGTCATATTAGTATTAGTTGTATGTATATCATAAAAATTGTTTCTGCTTTACGTTTCTGTATAATAAGAGGAGAACACAAGCCGTTTGTATTTTCATACAAAAAAATCTTTCCTTCTTACGACGAAGCGTACAATATTATTTCTTAATATTGTGGAGGCATTTATTACGCACACATGTAAAGTCCCCATCACTTTAAGTTGGCGGAAGGGTGGCAAGAAATTTTGGTCTCCGATTTTGCTGAAAATTGGCAGGATACTAGA